>JAKJMR010000722.1:287294-345619 GCA_024449315.1 Daboia siamensis
AAGAAGAAAAAACAGCCACTATCACACACTTCTCCCAGAAGAACGAAGCTGAAGTCACCAGCCTGAGGATGACGGATGAGATTTCATCAAAACGTTGCCCTGATACCTCCAATTCTACGTGAGAAAAAACCCGAATTACCAAAGATCCAAGCATAAGGTAAAGGTAAAGTTTCCCCCACACATGCGTGCTAGTCGTTTCTGACTCTAGGGCCGGTGCTCATCTCCGTTTCAAAGCCTAAGAGCCAGCGTTTGTCTGAGGACATCTCCGTGGTCATGTGGCCGGCATGGCTAGATGCCAAAGTCGCACAGAATGCTGTTACCTTCCCACCGTAGTGGTCCCTATTTTTCTACTTGCATTTTTACGTACTTTCAAACTGCTAGGTTGGCAGAAGCTGGGATGGATAACATGCGCTCACTCTGTTACACGGCACTTGGGATTCATCCCGCCAAACTGCTGAACTTCTGAACAAGCTCAGCATCCTAACCCACTGAGCCACCGCGTCCCTACTAAGCCAAGCATACACAATACAAAAAGAATGTCTCTATCTCTGCCTATTTCTATTTTTATTACTTTAGAGCCATTTGATTAGATGCACAAATAACTGTAAGTTCATTTATTTTCATGTATTAGTAGTATTTGATACTAATAGTTTATCTCTTAGTCAAGACCACATTGGACCTTGGAAAAAAATTCTAATTTCTTTTCCCTTAATAACAATGTTTTTTAAATTTATTTTAATCATTTTTCCAAATGTAGTTTTGATTTCTTTAGAGCAAAATAAAGGAAAATCAGAAAAATTACATTTTCATTTTTCAGGTAATTCTTTTCACTAATTTAGAAGACTCGGAAAAGAGAAAATAGTGTAAAAATCCCTCTTTTAATTATTATTTTATGGAGCTCAGGTAAGAGGCTGTCCTGGGACAGAATAGAGGAAGAAAAGCTTAATTTATCCTTTTGTATGTAAACCCAATTTAGATTAAAGCCCTTTATGCTTGCTTGTGACCAGAGTCTTTGTTATTGGTGTTATGTGCTCCTGGCCACTCTCCTTGGTGACCAGAGGCAACCTTGCCTGACCAATAACCAGCCAAGACACAGTGAAGGCCTTTTGTTTTGTTTATTGCAATAAGTGGGGAGAGAAGCTATCAAAGTTTGGTTCTCTCCAAAGTTCCAACCCAAAATATTCCCTTCTTTATACAGCCCTGTCCCGGCTGCCACATCCCTCCTCTTCCCCCACTATGAGGTTACACTCTTCCCAACCGCCTCTTTCCCCACTATAAGGTTACACTCTTTCCGACTGCCTCCTACATATTTCCTGCTACGTACTAAATCATACATCACATCTACATTAAAATTAAGAGATAATTTATGCAAGGTGTGTCAGTTAATATTAATCAACTAATTGCACATGCTCAGTTGCCTGAGTTCTGCCCCCCTTTTTTATGACTTCTTAGAAAAATAGGTTCTTTCCTGTTTTGCTAGTTATCTTCTCTTACAGCTCTTTTTCCCATTCTGAAGACCCAGATAACAATTTTGCCTATGTGTTTCTCTTACTTCCTTTATGCTATCCTTTCCTGTTTCCCAGCCATTATAGTTACTTCTCCACTCAGTAAATTTCCACTGCAGCAAATTCAATTTTAAATTTCTCTTTCAATATTAAATTTTTGAAGACCTATTCTTTATTTCTATCAAATCCCCCCTTTTAATTTTTATTACTCTGAAAGGTCTTTATTATCATGCTTAGAAAATCTTATAACCATTAACTGTATAACTACTTCTTTTCCTAAGGCTTTCCTAAAAGCTTTTCCTATAGCTTTGGTTAAAGTGGATGCATATAAAGGAATATATTGCAGACAAGCACAACACATAAGTCCTATAACCACTAAAAAAAATAGGCCAAGAAACACTTGTCTTAACCATTCGGTGTTGGGAAACCAATTAGTTAACCAACCCCAATCACTCCATATATTTTCACAGTTTTGTTTAGGACCTTTAGCCACTTTCTTGATTCCTTTTGCAATATTCATTACTGCTTCATTGATTGTCATCTACCTTTAAATCCCACAAACAAATTTTTACCTTTATTTCCCAGGCTACTCTGGTGTGTTCAGTAATATTAGAATTAGAATCCACCCCCTCATTATTATTACACAGTATTTCACACTCACAAATTGATCCACAATCACAATAGCAATAACAACAACAGCAATCAAACTGACAATAACAAAAAATATACATTTACCACCTAATTATTACAATTTAAAATTTACAGTTTTACATTTTCAGTTTCTAATGGTGTGACTTCTGTCTCAGTTATTGGTTTTATTTATAACAAACCACTTTTACTTCTCTCATGATCATCACCAACATCTTTGTTCTTTGTCTGGGGTCACCTGAAATTCTAATAGAGATATTCAAAATAGGTAGGGGTTCTGGTCCACTACCCATTCAAGTCCTTTTAAACATGGCTTTCAGTCCTTGTCCTGGAATGACCGTCCAACCTCTTTCAGGTCCAGTCACCACCTTCGCTCATTTGTAGTGAGTCCAATCCTTCTCAGCCCTCTAGACAGGAGATTCAATATAAGGAACTTCCCATCTTTGGTTGTATAAGTTCCTCCTTCCATTTATGAATCAGCACCCACTGTCCTGGCTGGATCTTATAGACTGGAAATTCCAAAGGAGCTGTTTGTGCCACCAAGCCTTCCTGTCAAAGAGAAGACAGAGACCCTAGTACTTGTTCCACATATAGCTATTGGTCTCCCTCCTTTGAGAGCCTTAACCCTTTATTAACCCTTTTACACATCAAACATCTCTCTGTGGCCCTTTGGGCTATCCCATAAGTTCCAAGGGTAGCATAGAATTTCAAATACATTTCTACCTATGCTTTAATTCCCCAATGACTCCCCTCATATAGTTTTTGGATCACCATTCTTGCAGTATCTTCTGATAACCACAGAATCTCCTTAAGACCATTTTTGTAGTTTGGTAATTATAAATCTACTCTAGCCTCAATTCTTTTACTATCTATTTTCCTTTTACCTTCAACTATAATATGTCCTAGATATTTTACCTCCTTTTCTACCAATTGGGCTTTATTTGCTAAATACCCTCAATCCTTTCTTCTGCCAAAAAGTTGCTTTCCCATTTCCTGATAATTCCCAGAATAAGATCTTACAAAACTGGGAAGCTACATAAGAATGTATTTGCTTCCACAGCTAAAAGTGTAGGAAAGAAAAAAAACAAAAAAACCATTTGTCCTGTGTCAGATAAACTATATTTGTCCATGGAAGCTCTATCAAAAATTGTCACATTTTTCTTTCTCCTCCCCCTTTCACCCTGATTAGATACCATGTTACAAAAACATAACTCAATAAACTTATTGTAAATAACACGTTCAGGATTTTAAAAGGTAAAGCACATAGGCTCACCAATCAGAATTGGGCCAACATTTCTGGAATGTCTTTTGTCTCAGGCAGATAATATTCAAATCACTCTTGTGGCAACTAATCAAAGAACTACAGGACAGCTAAGAAGACAAAAGATTGTCTCCCCCTTCCCCCACTCATCAAACTAGAATACAAATTTATGCAAAACGTTTGCTTTCAGAGAACTTGAAACAGTCCTCATTTACAGAAGTGTCTTGCCAAAACCTCCCTCAGAGGGCTGAACAAAAATAAACCAGCCCCAAAACACTCAGCCATCCCTCATGGCCAAAGCAGTATTTAAACTCAAATCCAACCTTGCAGCCTGTGGCTATAACCCTGAAACCAAATTGGTTTTCTATAAAGATTTCCCTTCCACTTCTTGGCTCCAAGGAAAAGGAAAACAAATTTAACACACACAGTATGCAGCAATTAATCATCTCTTTTGCAGTAGCAAGGAGTCCCAAAGGCACATATTTTACCAGATGTGAAATAAAACATAATGGGATTGTTCCTTTGACAAGAATACCCTCAAATGCATTATTAAGGTTAAATCCAAAAACTAAAATGCAAAGGAAAATCACTGAAGCATGCCATGCATACAAAAACAGAATATCAGAGTTGGATGGGACATTAGAGGTCCTCTAGTCTAACCCCTTACTGAAACAAGAAACTCTATCCATTTCAGACTCTATCAATTTCTAACCTCCTCCCAAAAACCTCCAATAATGAAGCATCCACAGTTTCTAGAGACAATTATTCCTCTGATTAATTATTCTTACAGTCAGGAAATTTTACCCAATTTCTGTTCTTTAAAAAAAACAAAAAAAAAAAACAAATATGCAGACAGAAACTGCCTCCCCCCCTTTTTCTTTTCCTCTTACTTTTCCAAGGCAGAAATTCTTGAGTTAAAAAAGTAACAAACTAAACATGTTTAAAATGGTTGCTCAAAAATTTCACCCCCCCTTCAATAGCCCTTCCACTATGGGCTTTAAACCCATTCTTCCTTCCAATGTAATGTTATACTGTTTCTGGAAATTACTTCACCAGGATTCTTTAAACTCACCTTTAAAGGGTCCATGTGTACACCTCCTCTATTGCCCTCTTGGGCCCAAATAAGAGGGTCCACATTTTCTTGAGCTTCCTCACTCAAGGCCATAATATTTATAATTATTTCTCTTTTATTCCCCATAACAACCCCCAATTTACCAATTAAGTACCTCCTGGCCAAATTGCAGCTCCTTTTTACCAATACAAAGTTGCACCATAGTCCAGGTCCTTTTACTACTGTCTGGACCATAGCAGGTTTAAATATTGTTGCTTCTACTACATATCCCCACCCCTCTATTGTAGTTTGTTGCCTGCCCATTCGTAATCGTGTAGGTAGGCTGGTGGTTTCCTTGTTCGCCCAGAGCGACTGAGAGGTGTTTCCACGCCCGGCTCCCCTTCCCCCTGTCCTGGATGAAGAGACGGTTGCCGAGGGGCAGTCTCTGGTAGTGCTTGGTTGGTGTTCTTGTTCCAGTCCCTGTGGAGCGCCTTCCCCTCCCGTTGCAGGTCTTGTGAATTCCGTTAGGTTTTGGGGGCTCCGCTTCCTTAGTTGGTCGATGTGTCATCGGATGTGACCGTTGCGACCAGTGTCTATAAGATATGACAAGGGCCCCGTTTGGTCTATGACAACCCCCTGCACCCACTTAAGTCCCCCCACGTAGTTCCTTGCCCAAACGGTCTGTCTGTTCTCCAAGGATCTTTTGGGGAGGAGTTGTTCAGCGTCGGCATTTGTTCTGTCAGGGTGCATTTTGTCGAGCCTGGTGATGAGCCGTCGCCCCCAACGTAGTTCTGCTGGTGATTTTCCCATGGTTGTGCAGGGGGTGGTGTGTTGGGCTAATAAGAACTGGTCTAGCCACCGATGCCAGTTCCCCTTGATGATTTTTTCGAAGGGCATCTTTAATAGACCTCACCATAACTTCAGCCAGACTGTTATACGAGGGATGGAACGGAATATCTGAAATTCACGAGACCAAGGCGTTGGGGAAGCCATGTGTGGCAAAAAGCCCCCTAAGCACCTGCACTGTGGCGGTCGTAGTGATGCTGTTGACCGGAATGACTTCCAGCCACCTGGAATAGCTATCCACAGCTATTAGGAATATTTGTCCCTGAAAGGGCCCTGCGAAATCTAAGTGCACCCGGGACCACAGATTCCTGGTTGTTTCCCATCTATGGATTGGGGCCTGAGGTGGTGTTGGTCTAGCTAACTGGCAGGGGTAGCATCCTGCTACATGGTTCTCAATGTTTTTAATCGATGCCTGGCCACCAAACGTAGCTCCTAGCTAGAGCTTTCATTTTTACCGTTCCCAGGCGTCCCTCATGCAGTGTGCGCAATGTTTGAGGTCTGTGTTTTTCTGGAACCATCACCCTGTTGCCCCATAGAATGCATCCCAGATGAGATGACAGTTCTTGTCTTCTCGAGAAGTATGCCTAGAACTCCTGTCCTGGGCATGTGGCTGGCCACCCTGCAGTAACCCAATGCAATACTCTGCTAATGGTCCTTTCTTTGGCTGTAGCAGAGGCAATATCCTTTGCAAATAAGAGGCATTCAGGTAGTTCTGAAATTGCTAGGATGTTTCCTGCAGGAGCTGGGTCGGGGTCATTGCCCGGCAAGGGAATCCTACTAAGTCCGTCTGCATGACCCATTTCCTTCCCCGGTTTGTGAATTATCTTGTATGTGTAAGCTGATAAAAAGGTCGACCATCTTAAGAGTCTGGGTGAAAGGATTTGGGGTGTTAATTTGTCCCACGTGAATATCCCCAAGAGGGGTTTGTGGTCGGTAAAGATGGTGAACTGTCTGCCATAAAGGTAATCGTGAAACTTCTACACGCCGGTGACAATTGCTAATGCTTCCCTGTCAATTTGGTCATAATTTCTCTCAGCCTTGGTCAGGGTCCTGGAATAAAATGCTTTAGGCTTCTGTATTCCATTTCCCATTAAGTGGCTGACGACTGCCCCTATTCCATAAGGAGACGCGTCACAAGCGATGCATAGCGGCTGCTCTTCCCTGAAAAGTGTGACAGTGGAGCTTTTACACAGGATGTTTTTTAGGTGTTGGAAACTGGCGTCGTGTTGTGGCGTCCAGATCCATGGGCTTCCCTTATCCAGCAGTCTGTGTAAGGGTTCGGCTATTGCTGCTTTATGGGGCAAAAATGCATGGTAGAAGTTCAACAGTCCTAGAAAGGCTTGTAATTCCTGTTTGTTTTGGGGGGTGGGGGCTGCTTTGATAGCCCTAATTTTGGAGTTGGTTGGGTGGATCCTTGGGCATCTATCCTATACCTGAGGAATTCCATGGATGAAACTCCTATTGAACACTTTTCTTTCTGTAGTTTGAGACCGGCTGTTCTAAATCTGCTTAGAACAGCTTTTAGTCTTTCTGCCAAAATTGTTTCTGATTTGTCGGCAATGAGGACATCGTCAAAATAGGGGCAGACCCTGGGGATTCCCTTCAAGGTTTTTTCCATCATTTCCTGGAATATCCCCGGGGTTGCTGATATGCCAAATTGTAGCCGCTTTACTTTGAAAGCCCTGCGGTGAGTTACTATGGTCTGCACATCTGCAGTTTCCTGGGTCACCGGGAGCTGCAAATATGCATGCACCAAGTCTACCTTGGCAAAGATGGCGCCGGATCGGATGGAAGAGAGGATGTCTTTCACCACGAGGACTGGGTAAGCGTGCGCATTTAAAGCTCAGTTAAGGGTGGCCTTATAGTCGGCGCAGAGCTGAATTTGGCTGTTTGGTTTGATCGGGGTGACTATTGGGTTTTCCCAGCTTCCCCCATCAGTAGGCTCAAGGACTCCTAATTTAACCAGGTAGTCCAGTTCGTCCTCAATTTTATTTTTGAGGGCAAACGGAACTCTCCTGGCCCTGATTCTTATGGGTAGGACCTCGGGGTTGAATTTTAAGGAGATTGGGGCCCCAGTGTATTTCCCCAGCGAACCGTCGAAGACGTCTGCAAATTGATTGCAGACAGCTTTGAGGCTTGCGGCCTGTGTTGTGTTTACTCCTGTTATGGTGATGCCTAAGGCCTTGAACCAGTCCAGGCCAATTAAGCTAGTTTAGTCCCCCTGAGTAACTAAAACGTTAAGTGGTCCTCGGAATTTTTTGAATTCTACTAAAATTCTGGCCCTCCCTTCCAGTTGGATGGGGTTTCTTTGGTAATCAGCCAGGTGTATCTGGGTTTTTTTAAAATGGGATTCACCTCCGGTTATATCGGCAAATTTCCCTAAAAGTTTTTAAGGAAATTAGGGAAACCGAGGAGCTGGAATCCACTTCCATTTCACAGGGGACCCCTTGTAGTCGGGCTTTAATTTTGACTTTGGGGTTTAGTAGTTGGTGGACCCCTTGTGATCACTTGTCCCTGTCTACAGCCTGTACTAGGAGCCCGGGGGGCTTTTTGCTAGAGGCTGATGTGGATCTTGTACCTGGGGAGGTTGCCTCAAGTTCGTGGAGATTCTCGAGCTTCCAGCTCCAGCATATGGTTCTGATGTGCCCAGTTTTTCCACAGTTATGGCATTTGGCGTTGCAGAATTGACAGGAGGCTCTGGCATGGCTTCCCCCACAGCTGGCACAGGTGGATCGCAGTTCTTTGGGGTTGTTCTTTGGGTAGTTGTTGTTTTTGTTTCTTGTCTTTTCCCCATGATCGTTGCGACGGGTTTGAAGTCTTTTGAATCGCCATTGAATTGCGTCCACATCGATCAGATCTTCAAATTCTCTGTTGTCGCTGTGGGCTATTTCGTCTTGATGCACCAATCTGTGTTGTCCATTCCCTGCCTGTGAGAGGTCTCCTTGGTGGCTGTCTTCATATGCCAGAATTTCCCTGGTGACCTCTGCTAAGCTTAGGGAGGGCTTCGCAATGATTTTCTTTTGGAGGCATTCATCCTTAAGCCTGATAACCATTTGGTCCCTGATCCGGTCTTCCAGATCCGGAAATTAGCACCTTCGGACGGCATGCGATGAAATCAGTCACGGATTCATCTGGCAGCTGGCGCTGATGCGCAAAATGTACCCTCCAGAATAGCTCGGAGTGCGTTGGCATAAAATGCTTGCTGAGTTTTTCCGTCAGTTCCGCGTAGTGTACTTCAGCTATCGGCTCCGGGCTGAAGAGGCCGACGGCAACGTCGTATACGGCTGGGCCGCTCTGGTACAGGAGGGCTGCCACCTCGGACCGGTCCTCTGTGATCTTGCTGACCAGCAGGAACCCCTCGACTTGACCCATGTGCGACTCCCAATGCTCTGGGTGACGAATGTCAAACTCTCGGATGTGTCCGAGGTTGGCCATGCTGTCTCGGTCCGTATTACTGCTTCACCGCGTCGGTGGAAGTTATAACTTCCTTGCCTGTGACTTCAGCCGTGACTCACTCTGGGCCGCCGGAAAGTTCCCTTTCCTCAGATGGTGACTTCAGCTCGGCAAAGCAGATCCCACCTTCGTCGCCACTGAAGTGGCTTGAGCATAAGGATCATGCGGAGACAGCAGGCTTAAGCTGAATCTTTATTGAGGTACTGGACGATCGCCTGGCCGGCTTCTGCTCCTTTATAGCCAGCCGGTGGCTGGCTGGACCAATCAGCTGGTCGTCCTTCTCCTGCCTGAAAAGCTGGTTCAATCGGCTGCATCTGGATTTGACAGCTTGGAATCCTCGTGGCGGCTGCGCTTGCATGGTAGGCGGCCATGCTGACAGCTGAGAGCTGTCAGCTGCCACTCCTGTGCATTCACCAGCGGCAGCTTTTGACAGCTGTCAAAAGCTGCCACGTGTATTCCTGTCATGGTTATTTACCTCACACAAATGTGGTTAACGTGAACTCATAACTTTAACAATTGAACATTAATACATAACAGTTGGACCAGAAAACAGATTAGTCCCGACACCCCTAATCCTCAAAATTCACCAAATTTAAAAAATGAAGGCACTCATTTTTCCAGTTTTCTTTCTCCTTACAAAAGGCACATTTATTTATTTATTTTTATAGACTAGGGAAATTTTCTCCTAGGGGTTTATATCTCCTGGTGCCAAATGGCTGTCCTCACCCCCAGCCTAGACCTCTCCCAAGACCCCTTACTGATTTCCTGATTACTCCTGCCTATCCTTTTTGCTGGCCTGTTTGCACCAATTGAGCCATCATTTTTATCTTACATTTATTTCTCCTCTTCTCTCTTTGCATATACTTTCTGAGCCTCTTAATATATCTTCTATTGTTTTAGTTTCCCATTTGTCTAATTTTTGCAATTTTACCCTAATATCTTCCCATGCTTTCCCTACAAATTGATATTTCAAAATCATTTGATATCCTTGTTTACCAGGATCCATACTTTTGAAGTTGGCTTTTTAATCTTTCTAGCCATTCAGTTGGTGTTTCCTCCTTTTCTTGTTCTAAAGACAGTCCCTTCTGAATGTTAAGACTCTGAGGTACTGCATTT
Source organism: Daboia siamensis (assembly GCA_024449315.1). Taxonomy (NCBI): domain Eukaryota; kingdom Metazoa; phylum Chordata; class Lepidosauria; order Squamata; family Viperidae; genus Daboia; species Daboia siamensis. The sequence continues at coordinate 297,175 of JAKJMR010000722.1, forward strand.
TTAATACCTTCTATTAAATATCCCCTATAATCAGCCATAGCTTTCCTCTCAGAACTAAACAAGAAGATAATATACTAGGGATTGACCTATCATGGTGGCCACAGTTACAGATACAATCTAGATATGAAAAAGACAGGAAGACATATGGTTTTTATAAAGAACCAACTGAATTGGATCAGATGAGAAATTAATTAAAAGGATATACAATTATTTATTAAATACTAAATTGGAAGAAGAAAAAGTAAAAGAGACAATGATAACATGGGCCAAGAATTTTGGCTATGTAATAGAATTAGATAAATGGCAGAAACTGTGGGACAGAAACTATAAACGTACAATGTCAACAGCATATAAAGAAAATCTTTATAAAATGTTTTACAGATGGCACCTTTTACCTGCAAGATTAGTGAATATGTACAAAGATAAATCTGTTAAATGCTGGAAATGTAATTAAATACAAGGGTTGTATTATCACATGTGGTAAACATGTTCCAAAACAAAAAAATATTGGAATAAAATACAGCTATGGTTGGAAGCAATGAAAAAGAACATATAGATTTAAAACCAGAAATACTCCTGTTGGGCATGTTACCAGAAAACTATTATAAAGGTAATACATACTTAGTTTTACATATCTTAACAGTAGCTAGGATAGTATATGCACAACATTGGAAAAATGAAGAAATCCCTACAGAGGGAAATATAATTAAAAAAAATATTGGAGTGCGCAGAAATGGATAGATTAACATTAAAAATTAAAGAAAAAGAAGAAACTGAATACTATATGACATGGAAGTTGTTTTACCAATGGTTAGCTGAGAGAAACAGAGGCTAGAAAGTTGGAAATATGAGAAAATGTGGATTATACGAGGAAGATCTATAGTGGATTAGTAAATGTTTTGATCGTTATACAATAAATGCGGAAAATACTATTTTTAACAATATGATTGCTATTTCCTAGTATATAATTATATTCTGATATGATTATGATGAATGTGATGATTATTAATTCTAATATTTTTTTATCTAGACAACACATTGTTCAATACAGAAATGGAATTTTTGATATTATGTGTGTGTGTGTGTGTGTGTGTGTACGGATGGATTGAAAAAAACAAAGTTATAGTTAAAAACCTTACAGATAAGCAAAAAAAACAACTGTCAGAAAAAATAGACTTACAAATAGTTAAGAAAGTTAAATATTTGGGAATATACTTAACAGCAACATGTGCAATGATAAAAGAAGATAAGTATATAAAATTACTAGATCAAACAAAATTAGACTTTGAAAAATGGAAAAACTTACAACTATCAGTGTTAAGAAGAATAGCTACCATATTTTCCGGCATATAAGATGACTTTTTAACCCATGAAAATCTTCTCAAAAGTCAGGGGTCGTCTTATACGCCAGGTGTTAGGGTTAGGGGCGGTTTTATTGTCCGATGTTATAGGAAAAACCAGAGGCAACACCCCTCCATACATACACACATGCAGGCAACCTTGGCAGCTCATTGATGGGGGGGAGGAAGGGGGAGGGAATCACAAAATTGCTGTCCGTTGTTGAGCCCTGTGGGCCCGACACTACGCAGGGGGTCTCGTTCTAAAAACAAGCCCTGCTTCACCTACTCACCCCCCCCACTGCACATGGCTCGCTCCATGACCCAGCACTCTGACAAACAAGGGAGGAGGTTGCCCGTAATCAGCAAGCCCGACTATCAGCTGATCATCGATTCCTGGCTCTGCAAACCCGACAACCAGCTGCTTCATGGCATATGCACGCGCCTGCATCGCAGGGCTTTGCTGAGGACCCCGCAGGCACTCAGGAGGACAGCCCAGTCTGCCTTGCTGTACAGGGAGCCTGGACACTACAAAACATGCCAGCTGTTCCCTTGCTTGCTGACGGACCTGTGCCGGGACTGCATGCTATAGCCTGCGTGCTGGAGGCAAGGGCCGGCTGTTTTCCATCAGTGTCAGATGGACTGGAGCCGGGGACTGCTGGAGGGTGGCCCTGGGACGTGGAGCCAGATACCGCTGGAGCCAGATACGGATGAGGGGGGGCAGTTGGTTGGAGAGAGATAGGCACACACTGGGAGTACGTTAGCGTTTTCACCCGGGTTGGGGTAGAGGGGGTTTGGAGAAGAGTCACCCAGGATACTAACAGCAGCAAGGTTTACAACGCTGAAGTTGTCGAGAGTCGGAAGCATGTGGAGATTAAAGAAGTGTACTTTGTACATTGCTAAGCACATTGGTTTGTGCTTTATATTGTAAGCTGCCCTGAGTCTTCGGAGAAGGGTGGGATATAAATGGGATTTTTTTAAAAAAAATTGCATACTACCGCTCGGATCATCTTGGAGACAGGGAGGGCTGGGCAGGCAGGGAGGGAGAGCTGACCCACCCAATCCAAGCAGACTTTGTATGCAGTGGGGTAGTCTTATACAGCGAGTATAGCCCAAACCCTATAATTTAACAGGAAAAGTAGGGGTTCGTCTTATACGCCCAGTCGTCTTATATGCCAGAAAATATGGTACTGTGAAAATGAATATTTTACCCAAATTCCTTTTTTTTATTTCAAACAGTACCTATAAAAATAGAGAATTTTTTTTTGATGATTTGAATACACTGATCTTGAAATTTATTTGGCAAGGAAGGAAAGCCAGAATTAAACTGAAAATGCTACAAGAAGCTAAAGAAAACTGAGGAGTTGGACTACCAGATTGTGTCTTATACTATCAAGCATGTGCTCTAACATGGTTAAAAGAATGATGGAATTGATGGAAGCTATAAAACAAACAAACAAACAACAAATATAAAACTCCAGGACTGGATAGGCTACCCACAGAATTCTACAAATGTTTACAAGATACACTAAGCTGATCAATGAAAGAAGTTTGCAATGAGATATTACTAGAGGCCAAATTACCAAACACATGGACAGAAGCAAATATTACTTTAATATCAAAAGAGGACTTAGATTTGACACAGATAAAAAATTATAGACCAATATCACTATTAAATGTGGATGACAAAATCTTCGCTTCAATAATAGTAGAGAGACTGAAAAGATTTTTGATTGAATTTATTCATCCAGGTCAAAACAGATTTTTACCAAAAAGACAGATAAAAAATAACTTAAGGATTATTTTTCTTAGATGTTCAAAAAGCTTTTGACAATGTAAGTTGGCATTTTATGATACAACAATTAAACTGTATGGACTTTGGAGAAAAATTTATAAAGACCATTAAGACAATAAATGATAAACAAACAGCAAAAGTAATTGTCAATGGGAACTATACAGAGAACTTTAATTCAAAGAAAGGCACAAGAAAAGGATGTCCACTATTCCAATGCTGTTTATACTAATTTTGGAATTTCTCAACAGAAATATCAGACAAAATCTGGAAATTAAAGGAATAAAGATGAAAGATGAAAGCTATAAACTACTATGGACTATGGACAGAGTTTCTCACCATTGTACAAAAGATAGCAACTAAAACCATCCCAAAGAAAAAGAAATGCAAGAAAGCAAAATGGCTGTCTGAGGAAGTAGCTGAGGAAAGGAGAGAAGTGAAAGGCAAGAGAGAAAAAGAAAGATACGCCTAATTGAATGCAGAATTCCAGAGAATAGATAGAAGAGATAATAATGCCTTCTTAAATGAACAGTGCAAAGAAATAGAAGAAAACAATAGAATAGGGAGAACCAGAAATCTGTTCAAGAAAATTGGAGAGATGAAGGAAACGTTTGATGCAAAAATGGGCATGATAAAGGACCAAAATGGCAGGGACCTAACAGAGGCAGAAGAGATTAAGAAGAGGTGGCAAAATTACACAGAAGAACTATACAAGAACGAGCTTAACATCCCTGATAACCACGATGAGGTGGTCACTGACCTTGAGCCAGATATCCTAGAACAGTGGTGGCGAACCTATGGCACGTATGGCAGAGGTGGCACTCAGAGGCCTCTCTGTGGGCACGGTCACCATGCCCCACAGATGGCAACCATTCCTCTTCAAGCAGCCCCCCGCTAACTCACTGAGGTCCCACATGGCTGGATGCATCCCAGCATGGCTGGTTTCCCTCCCTCCCCCATCTCGTTCCTCCTGGCCTCACATGCTCTCCTTTTCCTGGGCATAACCCATTGCATTGCCTCCTCAGCTGTTGGCTGGCCATCCAGCACAGAGGTGGCTTCTTTGAACTGCTGGCAGCGGGCTGTGGAGCCCCAGAGTGCACTGGTCGAGGGGCCGGCAGGCTGTGGCTTCTGACAGACACCGTCAGCCCCCATGCACTTGCTGGCTTCTGTGTGCAGGGACCACCCCAGCCCTTGCCTTGCCCCATGGCAATGGCACCCCTGCCCTGCCTTGCCTCACCCCACAGGACAAGCCTCCTGCCTACCGCCCCACCTGCCAGGGCCCCCATGGATCTCCTCCATCCCTGCTCACCCCCCACAGGTGTCCCTCTCTATGAGCAACATTGAGGTGACCATGCCCACCTTGGCCTCACCTACCCAATCTGCCATGACCACCACAGTCACGCCCACCCAGTGGGCCATGCCCACCTGGCATCTGGTGATAAATAAGTGAGTTTTGGGTTGCAGTTTGGGCACTCGGTCTCTAAATGTTTTGCCATCACTGTCCTAGAATGTGAAGTGAACTGGACCTTAGAAAAGCTGAACAACAACAGTCCTAGAGCAGATCAACCCTGACTGCTCTTTAGAAGGCCAGATCCTGAAGTTGAAACAAATACTTTGCCCATCTAATGAGAAGGACTCACTGGAGAAGAGCCTAATGCTGTGAGGGCAATAGAAGAAGGGGACGACAGAGAATGAGGTGGCTGGATGGAGTCACTGAAGCAGTAGACGTGAGCTTAAATGGACTCCAGAAGATGGTAGAGGACATGAAGGCCTGGAGGAACGTTGTCCATGGGGTCATGATGGGTCAGACACGACTTTGCAGCTAAAAACAAATAAACTACAAGCATTTGCAGGTGACCTGGTAGAGATTTTAGAAGAACTGCTGAAGACAACTTTTAACCTTCTGAATTTGGAGCAATACAGTAGCAGCATTGAAAATAGAGGAAAAAAACAAAGTTATAGTTAAAAACCTTACAGATAAGCAAAAAAAAAAACACCAAAAAATGAAGAAGAAAAAACAATTGTCAGAAAAAATAGACTTACAAAATGTTAAGGAAGTTAAAATTTTGCGAATATATTTAACAGCAAGATGTGCAATGATAAAAGAAGGTAATTACATAAAATTACTAAATCAAATAAAATTAAATTTGGCAAAAAGAAAAAACTTATAACTATCAGTGTTGGGAAGAATAGCTCCTGTGAAAATGAATACTTTACCAAACTTCCTTTTTTATTTCAAACAGTACCTATAAAAATAGAGAAAAAGTTTTTTGATGATTTGAACACACTGAACTTGTAATTTATTTTGCAAGGAAGGAAAGCCAGAATTAAACAGAAAATGCTACAAGAAGCTAAAGAAAATGAAGGACTTGGACTATTTAATAGATTTTTCTGCTTTTATAATTTAAATAACTTAAAAGACTGAAAAGAAAAATCCGACAAGGGTAAGATAAAGTGGGACTGCAGTCTCAAAAAGTGAAGATGGCAGAGAAAAAGAGAGGAGAGATTCAAAATGTACTACGGAACCCCCAATGCCCACAACGTGCCCCCCCCCCGCATCCCCTAAAGCCACTGGACAGCTCGCTTCTTGTCAGTCTTCTTCTTGGAAGCCAGTTTCTTGTCTCTGTCACCTGCGTGTTTCTTGGCCATGGGACCCTTGGCAGAGGCACCTGCTCAGCAGGGTTCTTGGTATGCAAGCCAGAGGAGAGCTGGGCATGAATCCTGGTTAGGAGCTGAGCTCAGGAGGCATACTCCTCAGTTCTCCAGCAGGAGGTGCCCTGCCTCCTCATTCAGGGTGGATTCTGGGTTGGGATAGATCAACACACACTTGATGGTCGCAGGACATATCAAATGCCCAGTGCTGCTTTCCAGACTTTCTTGAGCATGTTGACACTGATCTCCCCATTGGCACCCACATTGGGGTGGAAGATTTTAGTCATGAAATAGCCTTTTGGTGGACTGGCAGGGAAGTCTTTGCCAAGAATCAGCTTCATGCAGAAGAGGCCACCAGAGTAAGGAGTACCTTCAGGTCTTTCAATGGTGACCTGCACCTCTGAATGGATGCTGGATCTTCTTGTTTAGAAAGTTTGCAAATGTATATTTTTATGATAATTTCCCTGTCTTCTTTATGATAATTTCCCTACTTCTTCCCCTCTGTGACCTCCCTCCCCCAAATCAACTCTGCCACCCTCTGGACTATCAGATAGGGTTCTATACTATCAAGCCTGTGCTCTAACATGGTTAAAAGAATAGAAAACCCTCAGAAACAAAAGGTTGTTATATTTAGAAGTACATAATTTACAACTTGGTTGGCACACATTTTTATGCTATGAAAAGAATAAAACCCATAGATACTTTCAAAATCACTATATAAGAAATGCATTACTGTTGGTATGGGAAAAAATAAATCCAGGATGGCTATCAACAATGGAAGCATTCGTTCAACCAAACTTAGTTAAATTTGAGAAAATTCTTATAAGGATATTCTGAATACAGATGGGAAATTAAAATCTAAACAACAGTGAGAAGATCAGGGTATTGATTTATCATGGTGGCCTCGACTGCAAATGCAATCGTGATATGACAAAGATGTTAAAATATATGGTTTTTATAAAGACCAGACAATGTTTGATCAGGTGTTGTTGACTTCTGATGAGAAAATGTTTAAGAAATTGTATAACTTTTATTGAATTTGAAAATGGAAGATGAACAAGTGAAAGAAACAATGATAATAGGGGCATTTTTTTGGATACAATATAGAAGTAGAGAAATGGCAAAATCTTTGGGAAAGAAACTGTAAATTGACAATGGTAACTTCGTATAAAGAAAACTTATATAAAATGTTATATAGATGGCATCTTCCACCTGTCAGATTAGCAAAAATGTTTTAAAATATGTCTAGTAAATGTTGTAAATGTAATTATGTGTTAAAGCAAAAACAATTTGGACAAAAATAGATACTTGGTTAGAAAAGATGTTAGGGAAACATGTAGATTTTAAACCTGAACTTTTTTTATTAGGTATAATTCCAGAAAAAAATATATAAACAAAGTGTATATTTAACATTACTTGTAATAACAGCAGCCAGTATTGCATTTGCACAGCACTGAAAAATTAAAAAAAAAACACCATTGGATGAAGAGATAATCAAGAAAATACTGGGCTTTGCTGAAATGGATAGACTTAAATTGAGAATCAAAGAAAAAGAAGACAGAGAATATTTTCAAACATGGAAATTATTTTATAAATGGCTGGAAAAACAAGATAGAGAGTAAGAGCTTAACTTCTATTACTAAGCAACAAATTAACCCAGGCAACACATTGTTCATTAAGCACTAATGAATTTTAATAATAGAAAATTAATAAAGGGCTTCCGGGTGGCAAGGTGTCACCGGAGGCAGCCATTTCCAGGCTGTCAGCCCCGCGGCTCCGTAAAACTGCCGAAAACAGTGCCGATCAGCTGTTTCGGTGGTTTGGAAGCCCACTCCTCGGGAGAAGAGGAGGGGGCGAGTACCCAGGTAGGGGTAGAGCTCTCTGAGGCCGCCAGAATCTAAAGTTCTGGTGGGTGAAGGATTGAGCCCCCCCGAAGCCTGGGTTTGCTCTGGGCTGCGCAGCGTCTCTCCTCCATGTTTTTAGAAGCAGAACAGGGCGTTCGCAACCATCCCTGCCAGCAGGAAAGAATTTTGGAGAACAAGGATGCAGGCAGAGCAATACAGGAGATTCAGATGAAAGTGGACTTCTGATCTTTAGCTCAATGAACTTTGCAGACTTTGAAAGTGAAAGTGCGTAGTGGGTGAAAATGGTGGCTAAATCTTCCAGAGTTCTTTGAAATGTGGGGGCTTCCACAGTGCAACAGTCTTCGTTGCAAGCTTCGTTGCAACCCTGCACCTGCACCTACACCAGCTCTGACAGTTAGAGATTTGCAGAATGTGATGAAAGAAGCTTTGGAAAAGCAATCGCAGCAAATAGCTGAGATTATAGATGAAAAGCTGGATGAGAAGTTAACAGAAAAATTAGTTGAGGTTATGGATGAAAAGTTGGATGAGAAGTTAACAGAAATAAGGGCGGACATTTTACTTGCATTTCAAGGCATGGCTATATGTATCGAGCGTCTGGATGAAAGAGTAGAAGATCTCAGCCAAAATAATATCAGATTAGATGCAAAAATGTCAGAGACTGAGAATGTGGTGGGTAAAATTGATAGTGATTTAATCTTGGTGCAGTATCACGAGATGGAGTTTGCTGTGAGGATCAGAGGTTTAAAAGAGAACCCTAAAGAAAATTTGAAGGAAATAGTCTCTGAGGCTCTGGAAGGGATGCTGGGGCGGCCAGCAGATGGAATTTTGGAAGATATAGATAAAAATTTTCGTGTTAATTCGTGGATTGCAAGACAAAGGAAGCTACCCAGAGATGTGGTGGTTTATTTTACAAAGAGAGCAATTAGAAATGAGGTTATTCAAGCTTCTTACAACACTAAACTTGTAATTGCTGAGCAAGAAGTTCTGGTTCTAAAAGAGATCCCTCCAAGAATTTTAAGGAGAAGAAAGGAGTTTGCTTTTTTAGCACAGGAGCTAAGGCGACGTGATGTTGAGTTTGGATGGGGGATGCCAGTGGTTATGGTGGTGATGCATGAAGCTATGAGATATCGTTTTACTACAGTGATGCAGGCACGTGATTTTTATAGTAATGTTTTAAAAGCAACCCCCGTGCCACTTTTCGAGTCTACAGGGAGGGATGGCGAGGGAGAGTCTCGGGGTGCTGGGGGGACAGCGCAGATGGACGGTGAAGCTGCAGGAGTGGATCGGGTTTCAGTGCCATCGAAAGAGGTTGGAGACCGGAGGATGACGCGTGCTGCTTTGAGACGAATGGGAGGAGAGCAAGAACAGGAACAGCAGAGGGTTGAGGAACCTCCAAGGCGTACCTATGGTGAAGCTGTGGGAGGGGCGCGACCTAGGAATGTAAAGGGGATTCTGGAAGAAGCGCTCCAAAATCTTCGGGTCGCTAAGGATGGCGACTAAGCTTTTGACTTGGAGTGTTGATGGCTTGGATTCACCACAGAGGAGAAAGAAAATTTTTCAATGTTTGAAACAATTTGGGATTGATGTTGTTTGTTTGCAAGAAACACATATTGGAGCTGCGGATCAAAAGTGCTTATTGAATTCAAGACTGGGTACACGGTTTGTTGCTTCTGCGGTAAGTGAGAAGAATGGAGTGGTTGTTTGTATTGGGAATACTTTGACAGCGGAGTTGATTGAAGTGGATAAACAGGGAAGGTACGTTATGGTAGATTTGTTGATAGAGGGCAAAGGAACGCTTCTGGTTGGATTATATGCGCCTGATCAACAACAGGCAGACTTTTGTAGTTTATTACACAGCAAGATTGCTCAGTTGGATTGTGAATCTTTTGTTTTTGTGGGAGACTGGAGTGGTGTCTTGGATGTGCGATTGGACGAGAGTGGTTCTTTTGGAAGTGCTCCAGGTCATGCTGGACTGCCTGGATCCTTTTTTGGGATGGGGGATGATTTGGGGTTGCGAGATGTTTGGAGAGGGGGGAATTTGCAGGAGGACGATTGTACTTTTTTTTCTGGTGGACACCAATCTTTTTCTGGGATTGACTTTGTGTTGACTGCTGATGATTTTTTTTCTGGGATTGAGAGGATGGGGATTTGTCCGGGAACTGTGTCTGGTCGTAGTCCAGTTTGGTTGGAGATTGGTGGGGGTGGCAGAGACGGGCGTTCCTGGCGTCTAGATGAGAACCTGTTTAGAAGTCAGGAAAATGTGGAAGAATGTAAAAAACAGATGAAGGGTTTTTTTGAAACTAATATGAATAAGGGTACTTCTATGGAAATGGTTTGGGATGCTAGTAAAGCTTACATGAGAGGTGTGTTAATATATTTGAACAATAAATATAGACGTAATCTGGAATTTAGGAGGAAAGAATTGGAAAATGAAGTTGGGGAAGAAGAAAAGGCCTTGCTTCTGAGTCCATCGGATGTGAAAATTAAAGAGGTTATTAATTTACTGAGGGGACAGTTTGATAGGTTGGTGGCTGATCAGGTGGCAACGAGCTTGCGGTTTGCTAGACCTAATACTTTTTGTAATGCCAGTGAACCAGATGGATGGTTGGCTTGCTTGTTGGGGAGGAAGCAGAGGGTTTCTAATATAGATGGGGTAGAGCATGGGGGTGGGGTGGTGTATCGGCGGACCCTTATTGGGGAAGCTTTTGTTGATTTTTATTCTGGGTTGTATGCTGGAGATCAGATTGGTGAAGCAGATGTTGATATGTGTTTGAGGAGTGCTGGTGTTCCGGTTCTTGCACGGGGGTGGGGGGAGGAGATGAGTCAGTTGGTGACTGGGGAGGAAATTCTTTTGGCAGTTGGGCAGCTGGGGGCAGGCGGGGCGCCGGGGGTGGGTGGGTTGACTGCTGTGTATTGTAGAGGTTTGCAGCTTGGGATGATGGGACCGTTGGGGGAATTGTTCCGGACAATTCAAATGGGAGGAGGGGTGCCTCTGTCTTGGAAAACTGCTTTTATTTCTTTGGTTCCGAAGGAAGATCAGGATATTACTCAACCAAGAAATTATAGACCAATATCACTTTTGAATACGGACTACAAGATATTTGCTAAGGTTTTAGCTAATAGATTAATGAGGGTATTGCAACAGGTAATTCATGGTGATCAAACTGGGTTTATAAGTGGTAGACAAATGAAAAATAATGTGAGGCATATAGTTGATTTGCATATAGGGATGCGGTGGCTCAGTGGGTTAAGACGCTGAGCTTGTTGACAAGAAGGTCGGCAGTTTGGCGGGTCAAATCCCGAGTGCCGCATAACAGAGTGAGCGCCTGTTACTCGTCCCAGCTTCTGCCAACCTAGCAGTTCGAAAGCATGTAAAAATGCAAGTAGAAAAATAGGGACCACTACGGTGGGAAGGTAACAGCGTTCCATGCGCCTTTGGCGTCTAGTCATGCCGGCCACATGACCATGGAGATGTCCTCGGACAAGCGCTGGCTCTTCGGCTTTGAAACGGAGATGAGCACCGGCCCCTAAAGTCGGAAACGACTAGCACGCATGTGCGGGGGAACCTTTACCTTTACCTTTATAGTTGATTTGTTGGAATTTTTAGAAAGGAACAATCAGATCCCTGCAGCGATGATTTTTTTGGACCAATTGGATTGGCAATTTTTGATGAAAGTATTAGATAAAATGAATTTTGGGGATAAATTTTTACAACCAATTAGGGCATTATATCAAAAGCAAACAGCCCGTATAATAGTAAATAATAGTCTGACTGAAGTATGTAATATTGAAAAAGGCACAAGGCAGGGGTGTCCGTTGTCACCTCTATTATTTGTTTTAACTTTGGAAATATTATTGATTAAAATACGGGATTCGGAAAAAATTAAGGGAATCCATATAAGAGATCAGGATTATAGATTGAGGTTGTTACGGTGACCCAGACAGTAAATTCTGTTGTAGAATTGATGGAGATAATAATGCAATATGGGAAGGTTTCTGGATTCAAGGTTAATATACAAAAAACTAAAATGTTGTCTAAGAATATGACAGTATCACAAAAGGCTGTTTTAGAAGGGTTAACTGGATTTGAAATTGTTAAAAGGGTTAAGTATTTGGGGGTATATTTGTCACCCTCAATTGCAAAGTTATATAAAAATAATTATGAAAAGTTATGGGGAAAAGTTCAAAAAGAATTGGATAGCTGGAAAAAATTACAATTGTCTTTATTGGGAAGAATTGCAGCAGTGAAAATGAATGTCTTGCCAAAATTTTTATTTTTATTTCAAATGATACCTATTCTTAAAAAGGATTCAAATCTGGAGGAATGGCAAAAGGGTATTAATAAATTTGTTTGGGCAGGGAAAAGGCCACAAGTTAAATTTAAGATTATGCAGGACACGCATGAGAGAGGTGGTCTCAAAATGCCTAACCTTAAATTATACTATGAAGCTGCTGCTTTGTCAGTGATAAGTGATTGGATTAATTTATCACAAGGAAGACTATTAAATCTTGAAGGTTATGATTTGCTATTTGGCTGGCATGCGTACCTATTGTATGATAAGAAGGTGGACAAGGTGTTTAAAGTGCATATTTTAAGATATGCTCTGTTGCGAGTTTGGAAAAAGTATAGACATAAGTTAAATTATAAGATACCTCTTTGGGCAATACCGAAACACGCATTAGAAAATATAAATGTTGGGTTTAAACATGATGTGATTACATATAAGGAAATTCTAAGTCTGGAAATGAATGTATGGCATTTGAAGCCGTATAATCTCCTACGAGGAGAAAAGATTGTTCAAACCTGGTTTCAGTATGGGCAATTACAGGCCAGGTGGAAAGAAAATCAGAAAACTGGTTTGACTGATGAAAATTTGGTAAAGCAAATTAGAAATCAGGGTCAAGCACATATCAAACGGATATATCTTGCACTGATAGAAATTGATTCAGAGACAGAACTTGTTAAAGATTGTATGATAAAGTGGTCTCAGAATTTTCAAGAAGTTATTACAATGGATGTCTGGGAAAAGATTTGGGTGAGAAATGTAAAATTTATGCAAGCTCAAAATTTAAGAGAGAATTTTTATAAAATGTTTTATAGATGGCATTTAGATCCTAAAAAACTAGTAAGTATGTATCTGAATTACCAGCCTAAATGTTGGAGGTGTGGTAGTGAAGATGCAACATATTTTCATATATGGTGGACCTGTAAAAAGGTTAAAGCTTTTTGGATAAAAATTTGGTGGAATATGCAGAAGATATTTAAGAGAAGGATAAAGTTTTGTCCGCAATTGTTTTTATTGGGTATTGTTACTGATACTACTGTTGTGGACACTAAGTTGATGTTGAATTTAATTACGGCAGCAAGACTTTTAGTAGGGCAATATTGGAAGAAGGAAGAACTGCCGACTATAGAAGAATGGACTCTAAAGGTTTCTAACCTGGCGGAAATGGCAAAGATCTCAGCGTATTTGAAAGATCATTCGCAACAGAGATATATCGTGTAGTGGAAAAAATGGATTGATTACATCCAGAATAAATATGGGACTAAAAAGTTTCATTTAGCATTTGAATAAGTAGTGATGGGATATTTATATTGCTTGTAGTCATATTATAAGAGTTAAAGTGCGATAGATTTAATAACCTATTGTTGTTTGCTTAGGGTAGAATATGTTTGTTTTTACTTTTATACCTTGTATTTAGCTCTGGGAAGTCGGGGAGGGGGGAAGGGGAGGGAGGGAAGGTTGGGGTGGGTTGGGTAGGGAGAGGTGGGTTGGGGGTGGGTGGGTTGGAAGGGGCTTTGTTTTGTTAAAGATAAAATGTACTGAAAAACTTTTCAATAAAAAAAAAGAAAAAAATAGAAAATTAATAAAATACTTTAAAAAAAAAGAAATACTGTATCTCCCACTTCAATGGAAGTATCTCCCATTTCCCCATCTTAGTCAATAATTTTCTTTCAGGGTCAATACATACTATGGATTTAAAATACTTTGCAGAGAATCCCATGCTTGATAATATGCATTTCTAATATACTGTAATTTCTTTATATTTGGCAAGTATTTAACTCTTTTTCATCCCTAGTGTAATAACCAACCTATTTAACATGATTAATTTAACATCCAGAATCATTCTGAAGACTTGGGCTAAATGCAGCATATGAGATGTTCTTGTTTAGTCTGCCTTATTTAACAATATTTGCAGTTATTACAGTAATAAAAAAGTAACTTTGTAACCAAACCTTACATTTTCAACCTTTGCATTCTGTGGAGCAAAGGAAAGGTGATGTAAGTTTATTAGCACAGTTGCAGTCTCACTTAGCAACTGCTTCAGTTATCAACCAAGTTGCCAGTTCCAATTGTGGTTGTTAAACAAGGACTAGGGACGCGGTAGCTCAGTGGGTTAGGACACTGAGCTTGTCAATCAGATGGTCGGCAGTTTGGCGGGTCAAATCCCGAGTGCCGCGTAACAGAGTGAGTGCCTGTTACTCATCCTAGCTTCTGCCAACCTAGCAGTTCAAAAGCACGTAAAAATGCAAGTAGAAAAATAGGGACCACTACGGTGGGAAGGTAACAGCATTCCATGCACCTTTGGCGTCTAGCCATGCTGGCCACATGACCACGGAGACGTCCTTGGAGAAGCGCTGGCTCTTCGGCTTTGAAACGGAGATGAGCACCAGCCCCTAGAGTTGAAAACAATTAGCATGTATGTGCGGGGGAATCTTTACCTTACCTTTACCTTTAAACAAGGACTATAATTCTTTTGGAATCCAAAAAGCCACTGCCTGAAAGTTTAAGAGCTGAATAAATTATCATTCCCTTCAGTAGCTCATGCCTTGTTGTCCTAATCACTATCAATGCTATTAAAAATAAAATCTTCATTTAATTGTTACTATTACTAATATTGCTTATTTCATCCAAAACAGCATTTGCTAAACAGATAAATTTAGGAAGAAATTAGTAAGATCAAATTTTTGAGGTTAATCAGCTGCATATATAAAACTAAGCTTCAATAAGCTATGTGCCAAGAGACATGGCAGTGTCTTGCAGTTAACTGCACTACCATAAATCAGTAAACAAACAAGCACTGAATGGTGCAGAAATACACCTAGCAAGGTTTGCCTGTTGGCAAGATAAAATGAGGAAAGGCAGGTCAATCAATGCTTGTCACAGTTGCCCTTGGCAGGTAAAAAGATGTGGGGGGGGGGGGGGGGAACTATAAACAGAAATTAGACATGAAGGATGTGAAACCTATACAAATGAATTTCTAAGCATAGCAGATCTCAATCATTGAAAATCTGCCATGCTGCAAAAGGTGACAGAGCATAAAGAATGGTAGCAGGGGCTGAAAATGAATGATTACCGTGTTCATTTTAAAATTAGCTCTGGGGCAAAAGAATACTTTGTGGCATATTCCCATCTAGCTGTGCTAAATATAGAGGAGGAGTATAGATGGAGAAGAATCAAATACCCTTGGAGCATTGCATCTGATAGAAAAAAATATTTTAGAATTCTTTAAAATGTAGAAAGCAACTAAGACAGGGCATAAAATCCTACCCAGCTCATCCATATATTTTCTGTTGAATACTTTTCTTTTTGATTCTGCACCATCTAACACTCCCTTTCTCATTTACAAGTGTTACTTGAGATCACTGTAACTGATGTGAACGAAAACACTCAGTAGATTAACAGAAAAGGCATCCATGTCTCCCTCTGCCAAAAATGATTGACAAGGAAAGCTCACTAAAGCAAGTGAGCCGAGTAAAAAAAGCTACAATTTTAGCAACTAGCAAACAAGATTAATGTGACACACAGCATGAAGACATTGCCATGGATAAAACATTATGGATGGTAAAGAAAATAAAATATGGAGAGTGGTCCAGATATAATCAGCTATAGCAAATATAATGATTTGAGTACTGAACCTGCCAGTTCTTGGAGCAGGGAAATTCTTGTGGGATCTCCATCTTTTCTTTTCCTCCCCATGGGCACTACCACCACTGTCTATTCTTTTCCATCCCACCTTTGTTAATGCACATCCTCTCCCACATCTTCTCCTACAGATTTCTCTCGGTCTCTAGTGTATTGTCTTCTATCTCTTCCTCTACTGTTACTATCTCCAGAAAAATCTGTGCTGATGAACCCATTAAGATTGAAGCTGCAAACATTTGCCATATGGTGTATTGCAGAGTCTCATATTCCACAATCAGTTCAGATTGCTATCATTTTGAAAAATACCTTTTTTTTCTTTTTTAATGATATAATTGCATCAACATGGCTAACACGGTTTTTAGAATAATCATGAAGTGTGTTGTGAGATAATCTGGGATCCATGCTGTAGTTCTAAGAAGATCCCTGCACCTTGCAAGTCTGCAGACTGAAGCAGAATCCTAAATCCTAATTACATATTTTTTTAATGGGAAAAAAGCACATTCACTTTCAAACTGAATTTTCTTTCTAGCTACAAAATGATGACAGTTGATCTGCTTGTTTGTTTAAAATATTGATTTCCCACTTTAAATTTATACAAATCCCAGGGCAGTTTACAGCAACAGAAATATAGAAACAATTCTATTAAACAAAAACTAATCCTTTAGAAAGATAACTATGAAGAGGAATTAAATCCCTGAGCTAATACAAACCATAGTATAATTTGCAATTGTCATTTTTCCAAAAATACTTTTAAGACGCTGAGCTTGTCGATCAGAAGGTCGGCAGTTTGGCGGGTCGAATCCCGAGTGCCGCGTAGCAGAGTGAGTGCCTGTTACTTGTCCCAGCTTCTGCCCACCTAGCAGTTCGAAAGCACGTAAAAATGCAAGTAGAAAAATAGGGACCACTATGGTGGGAAGGTAACAGCGTTCCGTGCGCCTTTGGCGTCTAGTCATGCCGGCCACATGACCACGGAGAAGTCCTCGGACAAGCGCTGGCTCTTTGGCTTTGAAACGGAGATGAGCACCGGCCCCTAGAGTCGGAAACGACTAGCACGCATGTGCGGGGGAACCTTTACCTTTACCTTTTTAATAAAATTATCCATCCTTCCTTCCTTCCTTCCTTCCTTCCTTCCTTCCTTCCTTCCTTCCTTCCTTCCTTCCTTCCTTCCTTCCTTCCTTCCTTCCTTCCTTCCTTCCTTCCTTCCTTCTTTCCCCTTCCCTTGCATGTGATTATATTGTGGGAAATCAGCGCCCCACCTGAGAAGGAAATATTAAAACAGCAGAATATTATATTTGTGAGATGGTCTCACAAGACCAATGGTTTGTTAAGGTAGCTTCCAAGTAAAAGGAAGCATGCAGGGATGCAAACAAATGAAGCTTTATTTAACGATAAAGTAAATAGAAAGAGTTCCCTGGCATGGAGGCATCCATGCCTGGATTGAGCTCATGGATCATTCCCACAAGAGAGCAACAAAAGAGAGCAAGTAAGCAAGAGCAAGAGCAGCCCCTGAGCAGAGGTATTTATGGGGGTCCTCAGTCCCTCCCTTACCAATTAACTCTCTCCAATGGGGCTGCAGGGGCCGTAGACCTCTGACCCATCAGTGAGAGCAAAGATGCCTCTTTGCTCCCACTGATGACCTTTTTGGGGAACTGCCATGGCTGGCACAAAAACATCTAACAATTCACCTTCTTGCCAGCCAATGACAGAGACCAGTGAATGTATGTGAGGGGGCGAGCAGGTGTCATGGACATGCATATACACGTTCAGAAGACCAAACACAAACGCTTACACAGAAGGTTGTGCTGGTCAATGGGAACAGGTTTGGTGAACAGGTCACCTATCTGGTCAGTTGTATTACAATGCTCAACATGTATAAACCCCATTTTGGCAAGCTGTCTGACATTTTTATAGCGTATGTCTATTTGGCGGGACCTAGAGCCCACTGCATATGCCCCCAGATTGTAATTGCAGCCGTATTATCCTCTTGAATTTGGATGGGCAGAGGAGAGGTGCCCAGATGCTCGTTATCAGAGCATCGAACCAAATCAAATCATTGGCCGTGTCCGACAGGCTGGCATATTCAGCCTCAGCCGTGGAGCAAGAAACAAATTTTTGCTGCCTAACATGCCAATGAATAGGACAGCCATTTAGCAATATGAGGAAACCAGAGGTGCTCCGTCTACTCTTAGTGTCACCAGCCCAGTCTGCGTCTGAGTAAGCGGAGAGCTGGACCGTCTTCCCGTTTTCTGGCTCCAGCACAAGGAGAGCATCGGTCGTGCCCCTGAGGTACCTAAGTACCCTCTTAACAGCAGTCCAGTGAAATTCCTTTGGGTGTTCCACATGCCTGGACAATAGATTCACAGCTAAAGCTATGTCAGGCCTGCTCCAATTGCTGATATATAGCAAGGAGCCAATCACAGATCTGTAAACCTTATTATCTGTGAACTCAGGACCGTCCTTGTGAGTGTGACTGTAACAGTCACTTTGTATCGGGCTACACGTTGGGTTAGATTCTGCCATTTTGCATTTGGCCAGTAACTCCTCAATCTTTTCTTTCTGAGATAGGGCGAACCCCTCCTTAAGTGGCCAAGATGTGTACACCCAAGTACCTGTCAACCCGCCCCAAAGACCTCAGGGTAAACTTTTCCCCCAGGGCCTTGGCAAATTTATCACACCCTTCCTTGTCAGGCCCTATATATAGGAGGTCGTCTACATAAACTAACACCCGTTCTGTGGTGCCCTTGGAGTTGCGTGTGAAAACACATTCATCTGCATGGGATGCACTGAAACCAACTCGTTCTAAACTTTTTCTAAGGCAGTCGTACCATAGTTTCCCCGACTGCTTGAGGCCATATAACCCTTTTCGGAGCAGCCATGTGTTTCCCCCTTCCTGCTGGTAGCCAGGAGGGGCCCTCACGTAGATCTGCCGGTCCAAGTTGGTGTGGAGGTAAGCCGTCTGGATGTCGAATTGGAAGACTTCCTCCCCCAGAACAGCTGCAGTTACGAGGGTGGCGTTGACGCTCTCTGCCCAGACAGTTGGAGAGTAGGTCTCCCCGTAGTCCTCCATGTAGCGCTGGGTGAAACCCTGAGCTACCAAACGGGCCTTATACAGGTAGAGGCCGTTGGCAAGTGGTTTGGCTGTGAAAACCCACCTTGTGCCAATGATTTTCCTCTCCTTTGGTGGTTGCTGGGGGGTGAAGACCTTGAGCTTACTCAGGCTCGCCATCTCCTGCTCCATCGCGAGCTGCCATTTCTCCTGTTCTTCGATGGGCAGCTCCTGGATGTCAGAGAAGGATTTTGGGGTGACCCCAACGCTGTTGACAGACGCGATGTGCCCAATGTCGATTCTCTTTGACGGGATCCCTTTGTTGGACCGCTTTGACCTCCTGACCTCCTGCCACTCACCGCCTTTTTGTTCTGCGGGTTCCTTGTTAGCCGGCATTTCATAACCGGGATGTGAAGACCCTCGGTCCCAGGTGATGGGTATCGTGGGTCTCTGAGGCGTCACCTCGGGACTGGATGGCTCATCCTCCCCATCTGAACCAGGTAGGATGACATCTTCATCTTGTTCCACGTCGGTGGCAGGGTATGTGGTCGTCTCAGGTGATGTCGTGGTCGGTGTGTCCTTGCTGGGTCGGTTGACAGATGGGCTCAGATCGTTTGAGTGAATCTGAGTCCAATTGGAGTCCTCTTCGAAGGAGGCAGATTGGGAAGTCACAGTCCTGCCCCCTTCTCCCAGGAAACGGTAGGCCTTGGAGCCAGGAGCATAGCCCAAGAACCTTAGTCTCTGGGAGACAGATCTCCCCTTCTTCCGCAGTTGCTTGGGGATGTGCACCCAAGTGTAGGAGCCAAACACACGCAAGTGTCCCAGACTTGGTTTCCTACTGTGGATCAGGAAATATGGAGTCTGGTCCACTACACTGCTCCAGGTGCGGTTTAAGGTGTAATTGCCGTATTTCACCACCTCTGCCCAGTATGATTCTGCGACCCCAGCATCCGCAATCAGACTCTGCACCATAGTTTGCAGGATTCCATTTCTTTTCTCAGCTACACCGTTCTGAGCAGGAGTGAAGGGCACTGTAAGAAAATGGCAGATGCCCTTACGCCTTACCCAGTCCTGGAATTTTCGGGACATGAACTCAGCCCCGCGGTCGCTCTGCACTTGTGCGATCTTGGTCTTATACTGGGTCTCTACAAAGTTGTACAGTGATCTTATGGCGTCAAAGGCTTCAGATTTTTCTGTGAGGGTATACACGTGGCCGTACCATGAAAAATCGTCAACAGCAGTGAGAAAATACTGTCTTTTCCCTAGGGATGGTGTGAATGGCCCAACCAAATCAACATGTACTAGTTGGTATGGGTATTGGGTCTTACGCAGTGACACCTTAGGGATGGGGGCAGCCTTCCTCTTTGCCCTCTTACAGATGGCACAATCCAGGAACAGCTCACAATCCTTGAGCTGGACTCCCTCAGCAAATTCTCTGATCTTTTTAACCACAGGGAAGCTCGCATGACCTAATCTTCGGTGTAGGAGATGGGCACACTTATCGTGGAGCGGCTTCCCCACTGATACCCTCTTGGCTCTGGTTGCCTTGAGCGGTGCTTTAGGTGCCTGCTGAGGTTCGGGTTTCTTGTCCACACTGCCCTTGGAAAGCCGTGGGGCTGGCTGAGGTGGCTTGGGTGCAATCGCTTCGGCCTTGCGCTCCTTAGACAGCCTTGGGGCTGGCCATGGGGGCTTTCTCTCTTTCCGTGCGCAGGCCCCTTCTAAGGTGGCACCCGGTGGACTGTCTTCTGTGGCTGGGTTCTCAGGGGAGAAGTATGGCAAACCATTTATGATGGCAATACTTCCAATGACCCTCTGGTTCCGGGTGACATGACCTCCCCATTTGCGAAATAAAACTTCCACCCTGTCATCGTCACATAATTTGATAATGCTTAACAGATTGTTGGCAATGGAGGGAGCATGCAGTACCCCTTCAACATTTCCTAGTCCGGGTACAGAGACAGTGCCCTCCCCAACAACCAAAGCCTTATCACCATTGGCCACCTTGACAGAGGAGTTAATTTTCTTTAACCTTTTAAACACTTGTTTCATATTGGTAATGTGAGATGAAGCTCCACTGTCTAGTAACCATAAGCCAGTGGAGCTATCAGCCTTTGTGGTGGGGGTGAGAGCACAAGTACACAAAATTGCCCTTGGCACTACCTTTGCCCCCGTCACACCCCCTTCCTTGCTCCTTGCCCCTTCCTTGATTGGGACCACACTTGGGGCCTTGTTGGTGATGGGGGCAGTCCTTCCTCAGATGCCCCTCAGAGCCACAGATGAAACACTTAAGTAGAGCATTAACCTGCTCTGAGTTGTGTTGCCTCCTGCTGGCTCGCTGGGTGGTGGCTCTGGCGTATTCTTTTGCATCTCTGCGCCTCCTGTCTTCTTCAATGAGCCTCTCTGTGAGGTAGGACAGAGTCATGGCTTCCTTCGTTATCCCCTCCAGTGAAACAATGAAACTGCTCCAATTTTTGTCCAGGGAAGCCAGAATGACGGCGACCATGTTCGCATCAGGTACAAGGTAGTCTCTGAACATCAGTTCTGCCCTGAGCACCTTCAATTTTGCCAGGTGCTCAGCCATGTTAGCCCCAAACCTCAGTCTGGTGGTGTAAAACTCAGTTGTGAGTCTGGTGATTGAACTGATGGTGTCGCTGTTGAATAAATTGTATAATAACCCCCAAACTTCACCAGCTGTGAGCCCATCTGGAATGCTGGGGTACAAGTTAGCATCCAGTGAGCTCAGTAGAGTGGTATATGCTTTCCTATGATACCACTCTTCTTGGGGTCCCCAGGGAAGAGATGGGGGGTCCAAAACCATCTCTAGAGTCCCTTGCTCTAATAGACATACCTGCACTTCTTTATTCCAGCTGCTGAAATTTTCCCCCCCAAGATGCAGTTTTTCAAATTTATTTGAGAGTGCAGAAGCAGAGGAAGATGTCTGGGAATGAAAGAGATTTTCCCCAGCTCTTTGTGCATTTCTATACATCTGTGAGCTCTCCATTGAGGTGAATAGAAGAGGGATCCCTCTGCTGGCAGGTGGTGGTATTTTTCTCTGATTTTTGGATGGCCCCGACTGGGCATGCTCAGGATTCATTTGAGCCCAGGAGGCAGAGGGAGCGGATGTCTCTCTCTCTGCCTCTGGGCCAGGCCCAGGCCTAGGCTTGCAGGCCAGGATTTGGGCCTGAAGAGGGGCTGAAGGCCGCAGAAGCCCCGAAGATTCCTCCTGAAGCCCCACCCAGCACTGGAACACTCACCGGGGGGCAAAGACTGCAGGATGGGGCCGGGATGGCCCAGAGATACCGTGGATTGCCCGGAGGAGCCCATCGCTGGTCCTGGAGACCCTGGAAATGGCTGATGGCGCTGGAGGAGGGGGCTCATCCGGAGGCCCCCCAAAGACCATCAGGTAAGCAGGGTGTCTGGGGGGTGGCGAAAAGTAGGCTGGAGGGCCCGGGGGTTCACTGGGGGTCCTCTGGGGTTGCAGGATGCAGCTGGGAGGCTCCAGGCCGGACGCCTCCTGGCAGTTAGGCCCCGGGGAGAGGATTGGGGGCTGCAGAGCTCCTCTGGGGGGCTCCTGGGGGTAGCGAGGGATGCTGGCTACCCCCGATGTCGAGGCCTCGGTTGTCTTGGCCTCCAGGGCTGTAATCAGGACCTGGATGGCTGCTTTAAACCCTGCTGCAGTAGGATCGGTTGGGCAGGCTTTGATACCAGCATAGGCCTTGAGGCTTTCCGGTGGGGAAGACCGGGCGGTTTCCATGCCACTACGGCTGGCTGCCACCGATTGCTGGGCCTTGAGGCTTGGCTGAGGCCTATCAAACCACGTTGGTGTCCTGGGGGCCGCCATCTTGCTTCCGGTTGGCCCCGGAAGCTGCAGATCAGTTTGGTAATGTGAGTTTGGTAATGTGAGTTTGGCGGGAAATTTCCCACCAAAATCTCCGGGGGCCCAGGGTCCCTCAGGGTGGCCAGTGCCATGTTAGGGGGCCTCGTGGGCGCTGAGGAAGGATTTACCCGGTGTCCAGAGGCCCCCTGCGCTGGCATCCCTCGTGGAGAGGCTTGTGGTGTCCTTTGTGCTGCAAGGAGCGTTTGGAGCAGCTCCCTGCATTCCCGTTCAGTCATCTGGTCCATGTTGGGGGTGGCCTGGTCCCTGGCCGCTGGGCAGTCTTGGGTGGACTGTAAGCCTTCCATGCTTCCCTCTGTGGCTTGCAGTTGTGGGGAGGCATGCGAAGGGGTCCCTGACGCTCCGCTGGGTCCTCTGGGGAAATAGAGATCATCTGTATTCTCTCCTGGAGTGAAGCTTGCGTCAGGGGCTGGATGCAGGGCTGCCATCCTTGATTGAAGACTCCTGGTCACAATCAGGGATCTCCTGCCATCCGTCTCAAATGGGTTCTTGCTGGAACCTCCAGGCATCATTGCTTCTAGCTGCTGGCTTGGAAGCGTTGCCTTAAACCATCCTTTCTGCTACCAAATTGTGAGATGGCCTCACGAGACCGATGGTTCGTTAAGGTAGCTTCCAAGTAAAAGGCAGCATGTAGGGATGCAATCAAATGAAGCTTTATTTAACGATAAATAGAAAGAGTTCCCTGGCATGGAGGCATCCATGCCTGGATTGAGCTCATGGATCATTCCCACAAGAAAGCAACAAAAGAGAGCAAGTAAGCAAGAGCAAGAGCAGCCCCTGAGCAGAGGTATTTATGGGGGTCCTCAGTCCCTCCCTTACCAATTAACTCTCTCCAATGGGGCTGCAGGGGCCGTAGACCCCTGACCCATTAGTGGGAGCAAAGATGCCTCTTTGCTCCCATCTGATGACCTTTTTGGGGAACTGCCATAGCTGGCACAAAAACATCTAACAATATTTCCTCAAATGATCTTAAAAAGACAGAAAAGCATGCCCAGTTTTTCTTAATAGCCTCAAGTTTCCCTCCCCCAAGCAGAAACTACCTGTGTAGAAAATGCAGATGTCATAGTCCATTCAATGAAGGTTGGAGTCTTCCAGCTAGAAGCTTAGGAAAATAAAGACCTAAAATCTACATACCACACCCAAACTGTAAGACAGGACATAATAGGATTAATGCACAGATGCCAAAGGGGCATACTCAGACTCAGGTCAAAGTACATGATACAGGAAATACAAAGCCTCAAACAGGAACAGAAACAACCTCAAGAGCCCCAGAGGGTATAAAAACCCACTCCCTACAGGTGCTCTCTCTCTTTTCCTCCAGAGCCATCTTTCTGTCTGGCTCTCCTCCTCAATAAACTGCAATCTTCTTTCTAAAGCAGTCATCATGTTGTTTATTCCCAGTTTGGACTGAACCCTGATGAAGACTTTTCCTTCCACAATATTATTGATAATATTGTTAGCTATTGCAAACCAATTTTTAAAATGTTATTTAGATTATTTGTCAGAACCCATTCCTATTTCATTTCTATCTATCCCCTCTGACCCAAAATCAAATCTCACCTTTCCCTGGGTTCTGCCCCAAGGGGGAGGGGGATGTGCCCATGGGTTTATTGCCTCTGCTTCCTCTATCCACCACAACGTAACCTTTTGCTTTCATTTATTGCCTCTGTGTCCTCTATCTGCTACAATGTAACAATTTGCTTCCTGCATTATCTCTCTCTCTCTGAACTTTATCTCCCTAAACTGTCAGCTAGAACAAGGGAGGAAATAAGGAATGTAACCTCAGTGCCTGGCGTATTTCTATGCTCTCAAAGTTAGGTATGAAGAAGCCACCAAACATCGCTGTGTGAACTGGAGATAGGCCGATGTTATCTCCCCTTTTCCCACAATGGACCTAACAACTGGGGATTTGCCGTCCCATCCAGCCGGGCGGACTATGGGGTGGGTCTTGCTTGAGGATACCTTAATCTATTGTTCTGCACAGGAAGTCTCAGGTCCTGTCTATTATCCCTGCTATCAATTACTCTTAATAAAAGTTCCTGTTGGAAGAAATCGCTTCCAAGAGTTCTGCTTTCTTAAGATGTAGGATTGAAGTGGGTCCTGACATTATTTTTGGAATGCATGCAGCATTTATATCGTAATTCTGACAGTTTATTGATATCAAATTTATCTATCTATCTGTCATCCATCCATCCCATTGGCTTTCTGTCACAAATTGTTGATTTGATTAAATATCATATTACCAATCAAACCTGAAAGAAAGGTTGTTCCAGTGGCTGCAGCTGAAATGCACTGCCTTCATCACCTCCTTAAGCAAATCTTCTCAGAATGAACATACCAGATGGATCAGTTCTAGTTGGAAGACACAGTCACAATGATATCTAGTAACTAACCCATACAGGGCTTTATTCAGCCATCAAGTCCAACCATATATTCAGTATAGGAATAATTATATAAAAGTTACAGAAATGAAGGGTCCTTGGTGCTCTGTGAGCTTGCTTGTTTTCTTGCAGACATTTCATTACCCAAACTACATAACATCATCAGTGCTAGTAAGGAGGTTAGTTTGCTGTCAGTTTATATTCTGGTGCCTTGCCTGTCAGTGTTGGTGGGAGTGGTCTTAGAGATTCTTTGGCTGAGCTGATTGCTGTTGGATTGGCTTGTGTGCTATGCTGATTCCATGTGTTTGTGGTAGTCTGTTGGTAGTTTTGGAGATATTCTTGATATAGTTTGTGTTGATTGTGCTGTATTGGGTTGAGTGGTCAGGGTCTTTTTGATAAAAAGCAGCAAGGACCCCTCATGTCAACCATGAGCTACAAATGTTCTTCTTTATTAGTTTCAGAAATGTTGATGCAGCCTTTTTAACTATATGCAGATCAGGAGAATTCACCATCTCCCTTAGTTAATGGTTCTACTGTTTAACTGTTTTTACTAATAAGAGGCTTTTTTCCCCTAGAATTTCACCAAATACAGCCACTCTTCTGCACATTGTGAGATGACAGATAAAATGTTAAATATTGGAAGACTGATCTCATATCTTTTCTCAGTTGTCTTTTCTCAAATCTTTCCTCAAGGCTTCCTCAATCCCTCTCATGCAATGCTTACTTACTTCAAACTGGTAGATATCTAAGATATTCTAATATTGCACTTACTTATTTAAAAATATATTTGTAAATGATAAGTATGTGTCAGAATCTATTTATATTTCATTTCTAACTATCTCCTCTGTGCAAACCCCAAATCTCATCTTCCCCTAGATTCTCCCATTCCCAAGGGGGAGAGGGGACAGGCATGTGGGTTTTATTGTCTTCACTTCCTCCATAAATGTACCCTTTTGTTTATTCCACCTATCAGCTATCCATTACAATATAACCAATAGCTTTCTATGCTAGGCATTCCCTCTGAACTGACCGGGCAATTAGAAAAGGGGTTGGGGAGAAAAAATACAACCCTCCAGGATCTGGTTTGTTTCTCCGAAGAAAGTGTGAGGAGCAGTGGAAATGATTGTGCTGCATCCATCTTCAGTACCTCTAATGAAGTGTAAATGCCCAGTTCTATCAAGCTCAACTAAATTTTCACCTTTTCATCTTATTTACATAATCCAATGATATCCTAATGCATATTGTTGAGTTCAATCACCAGTTCTTCTAGTCGAGCATCCATTTTCATTGTTTGAATGTAGACCGTTTCTATGTCTAAAGTCCAAAGGCAGCCTGATTTAACCCAGTGATTCTTAGCACCCTCTGCCTTCAAGCAGGTTGGAGCTTGACTCCCTCTGCTTTGTGGCAGCCCCTGAGATATTGGAACACTGCTAACATGTCACCCATCATCCTTCTCTTCATTAAACTAGACCATGGGTCGGCAACTCACAACTCTGGAGCCGCATGCAGCTTGTCAGAATCTGTTTATATCCCATTCATAAAACTCTATCTGTATGTTTCTAAAATCTTTTTTTTTATTGAAAAGTTTTACAGTACATTTTATCTTTAACAAAACAAAACAAAACCCCTCCCAACCCACACCCCTCCCACCCCCTTCCCACTCCCCAACCTTCCCTAACCCCTCCCTCCCTTCCCCCTCCCCCCTCCCCGACTTCCCAGAGCTAAGTACAGGGTATAAGAATACAAACAGTCATAATCTAACTTATGCAAACAATCATAAACTATTAAAACTATCGCACTTTAACTCATATAAATTAATTCCAAACAGTATAAATATCACATCAATAATTATATAAATACTGGATAATACTTTTTAGTCCCATATTTACTCCACAGTATCTCTCTGTTGCAAATAGTCTTTCAAATACACTAAAGTCTTTGCCATATCCTCCAAGTTGGGAACTTTTACAGTCCATTCTTCTATAATCAGCAATTCTTCCTTCTTCCAATATTACCCTACTAAAAGTCTTGCTTCCGTGATTAAATTTGACATCCGCTAGATATCCACAACAATAGTATCAATAAAAATACCCAACAAAAAACAAT
This sequence comes from Daboia siamensis, assembly GCA_024449315.1. Classification (NCBI taxonomy): domain Eukaryota; kingdom Metazoa; phylum Chordata; class Lepidosauria; order Squamata; family Viperidae; genus Daboia; species Daboia siamensis. Next base: position 324,177 of record JAKJMR010000722.1, read on the forward strand.
TACAGACAAAACACATTTACATCAATCATTAAAAAACCAATTTTCTATTTTTCTTTCCACCTGGTCTTTAATTTTCCATACTAAAACCAAGTATATGCAATCTTTCCTTCTCTTAATATATTATACAGCTTCAAGTACCATACGTTACTTTTCAAACTTAAAATTTTTTATATGAAATCACATCATTTTTATATTTCTATTACGTATTTCATTATTACCATAAAAGTAACTTACAAGTTAACTTTCATCTATACTTTTTCCCAAACTTGCAACAGAGCATGTCATAAAATATATACCTTAAACACATTATCCATCTTCTTATCACACAATAGATATACATACCAACCAAGTAGCAAATCATAACCTTCAAAATTTCAGTAAGCACTACTACAGTTCTTCCCAATTAAGTTTTCATAATTATCTTAAAATTAAAACAACATAAAATATTACAAAACATAATTATTTTATATAACTCTACATTTGAGGGTGAAAAATATATCCCCAAATATATCCCCTTTTAACAATTTCAATTCCCGTTTACTCTTCTAAAACCACCTTTTATAATCCTTATTGCATTATTATCTCCTTCAATTCTACAACTAAATCTTCAGGCTCATCTCCTTCGTCTAGAAGCAGCACGCCTCCTCCATTTTCTGGCCTCCTCCTGTGACACTGAAATTTGATCCACTCTTATAACTTTCTCATCTGTCTGCATGGTTCCTTCGGCACCTTGTAGATTCTCTCTCTGTCGTTGAGATTCTCTCTCACCTTTCTTCTTTGTAGATTCCAAGAGTGTTTTGGGGGCTGCTTTTAAAACATTACTGTAAAAATCACGTGCCTGAATCACCGTAGTGAAATGATGCTTCATACCTTCATGGGTCACCACCATGTCCACTGGTATCTCCCATCTGAACTTGATATCACGTCGTCTCAATTCTTGTGTCAAAAAAGCAAATTCCTTCCTTCTACTTAAAATTCTTGGAGGGATCTCTTTTAAAATCAAGACTTTTTGCTCAGCAATTGCAAATTCAGTATTGTAGGAGGCTTGAATAACCTCATTTCTAATCACTCTCTTTGTAAAATAAACCACCACATCTCTGGGTAGTTTCCTTTGTCTTGCAATCCACAAATTAACACGGAAAATTTTATCTATATCTTCCATTATTTCATTTACTGATCACCCCAGCACCCCTTCTAGAACCTCAGAAACTATTTTCTTCAAATTTTCTTTAGGATCTTCTTTTAAGCCTCTAATCCTTACAGCAAACTCCATCTGATGATACTGTACCGAAGTCAAATCACAATCAATTTTCTCCACCACATTTTCGGTTTCTGTCATTTTTACTTCTAATCTAGTATTATTTTGACTGAGATCTTCCACTTTTTCATCCAAATTCTCAATATAGCCATACCTTGAAATGCAGATAAAATGTCTGCTCTTATTTCTGTTAGCTTCTCTGTAATCTTTTCATCCATAACCTTAGATAATTTTTCTATTAACTTCTCCTCCAGCTTTTTATCCATTATCTCAGCAAATTGTTGCAATTGCTTTTCCAGAATCTCTTGCATCACATTCTGCAAATCTTTGACTGTAAAGGCTGATGCAAATACGGGTGCAGGGGGTAATAAAGCTTGCAACGAAGGCTGCTGAACCAGAGCAGGAACTTTAGAAGATATAGCCGCCATTTTCATCCGCTATTGTCTGCTAAGCACTTCCACTTTCAAGCTCAACAAAGTCCATTGAGTTAAAGATCAAAAGACCACTTTAACCTGAATCTCCTGTATCGCTCTGCCTGCGTCCTCGTTCTCCAAAGTTCTTTCTTGCTAGCAGGGATGGTTGCAGACGCCTTGTTCTGCTCCAAAAAGCCCGGAGCAGAAGCTCCTTGCAGTCCGGAGCATGCCCAGGCTTCGGGGGGGCTCGATCCTTCAGTCGCCAAAACTTTAAGTTCTGGTGGTCCCGGAGAGCTCTACCCCTACCTGGGCGCTTGCCCCCTCCTCTTCTCCCGAGGAGGGGGCTTCCGAGCCTCCGAAACAGCTGATCGACGCTGTTTTCGGAGGCTCTACGGAGCCGCGGGGCTGACAGCCTAAGAATGGCTGCCTCCGGCGACGCCTTGCCATCCGGAAGCCTCTAAAATCTTATACCTCTCCCTGGATTCTGCCATTTTTCCAAGGAGGAGAAGAGAAGATGTTAATAGGTGCAAGGATTGTTTATTCATCCTGCCGGGAGGCTGTCTTCAAAGACCAGGGGAAGTACCTTTGAACTGAGAACAACAAAGAAAGGTGGGGGGGGAAAGAGATCTGGTTTGTATCTCTGATTAGAATCTAAAAGGAAGGAGGTAATTGTCATAAAGGCATGGGAAGATCCCTCTTTCCCATGGAAGGGTTTGACACCTGAGTTTTCATTGATCTGGGACTGACCAGATGCTTTGAGGGGAGGGGTTTGACTCGGGGACTCTTTAAAAGTACCAATCTGTAACACAGTTTCAGATCCTGTCTAGTATTCCCATTACCAATCATGTTTTAGTAAAAGCTCCTTTTGGACAATTCCTGTTTCAAGAGTTCTTCCTTTCCTAAGATGTGGATTGGAGTGGGTCCTGAAATTAGACAGGATCTGCAGTAAGAATCAACCTGGAAGGAAAAACCTTACCGGGGGACTTTGCAAAAAATACAATGTTTAATGACGAAGCAAGGGAGAAAGAAAGCCCCATGGAAAGTGAGTTTTCCCCTCAACTGAAACCCCACCAACGGTCGGAAGCCGAAGCACCAGATTCCTCCAGGGAAGAGGTGGCGGAGACACATGACCACAAACCGTGGTGGTCAATGGGCGTTGGAAGGAAAATTGAGTGGGAAAAGGCACCGAGGAAAGTGACCCTGAGGCAGGGTGGCCACCAACCTGAATGGAGGCAAGAGATGGAGAGCTCCCTGCACATCAGTGAAGAGGAGTGGGTCCTCAAGAGAGCTATTGACCTGATGAAGAAAACCCTTAGCTCACTAAGAGAGGAGAAAGCTAAGTACCACAGCCACAGCAGCACCTGGGTCCACAACTGGAAAGACAATGGGGGGGATCCGGTACCTGCAACACCGGGGCCGTCCGCTGGAACAGGAGGTGCTGTCTCAGAAATACCCCCCCCCCCCAGAACCACAGATGAGGATCAGGATGAGGGGCCATATTGCCCGTGGCACAGACAATGATCCATTCAAAGACTTCCATCCCGGAAGCTAAATTCAGGGGGGAGCCACCACACTTGGGGTTTTTCCTAACCCAAGTCCTCAGCTATATGGAAGAATACGGACGAGACATCCCCAGTGACAAAGCCCACATCCGTATCATACAATCCGCCCTGGACAGACCAGCTGCAGACTGGGTAGTGAACCTGCATGACTCCAATGCCCCAGAATTCAGTGACTTCAACCAATTCATGTCATCCTTGAGGAGGCAGTTTGAGGATCCTTTGGCTGATCGTAAGGCCCAGGAGAGAATCAAAACAGTCAGGCAGGGCAGATGGCCGGTGGCTGAATATACCCAAGAATTCCGAGCCATTGCCAGCAAGCTGAACTGGCCAGAAGATATCCTCCTTAGCCATTTCAAGGATGGGCTAAACTACAACCTGCATGATGCTTGCCTGCCTCGAGGAGACCCACACCATCTTGACGACTGGTATGTCCTGGCAGAGGAGGCGGAGATAGACCTAATGAAGAGACACCATCGGGGGAAACCATGGTCCTGCCTGCCAACTGAGCAAACATGCAAGGGGGGAAAACCACTGTCCACAGCTAAAAAATCAACAGGATGTTTCAAATGCGGGAGAGAGGGTCACTATGCTGCAGAATGCTGCTCAAAATCCCCCCAGTATAAATCAGAGGCATCACCCTCCAAGAAACTAGGGAAGCCCCAAGGCAACCCAAAAGAATCTTCCATGAAGGGGACAGAGGCTGTAGAGTCCACAACCCCTGCCAAGAACTGGGATTGGATTCCAACCTACACCGCAGGGGCGGTGGATACCTCGGAAGACAGCTCAGAGGGAGAGCCTTTGGTAAGTGGATCCATCCCACCCATCCTTAAGTCAGTGACTATATTAGCTTTCTCTATGCCTAAAGCCATCAAAATAAAAGCCCTAATAGACTCTGGTTGCACCCACTGCCTTATCAGCCTAACGGTGGTGGGGAGACTCAGCATCCCAGTGAGGAGACTAAAACAACCAATCTCCTTTGGCCAGTTAGATGGGTCAATAGCAGGGGGGGACCAGCTACCCTAGCCACTGTACCAATTCACCTGTCCCTGGGGTCTCATAACATTTGTAGTGGTCCCAGGCATGGAATGCCCAATGATTTTAGGACTGGAACGGCTGAAGAAATGGAACCCTGGGATAAATTGGAGGACAGCAGAACTCAACTTCCCAGAGGTGGAACTTAGAAGTTTAAAACCCAAAAGCACCCCCTCAACCCAAAGAGAGGATTGAGCATTGGTGGGGAAAGAGAAGGGATTACCAGAAATACCGGAAGAATACAGGGACCTTGCTGATGAGTTTCCCCACCACCACCCCACAGACTGTGGCATAGAATTCAAACCCGGGGCAAAACTCCCAGCCCAGGATATATGCAATTAGCCCAAAGGAAATGGCAGAGATGGAAAGATTCATAAAGAAAAACTTAGAAAGAGGATTTATTGAGCCTGCCAAACCCAAAGTGGCCGCCCCGTTCCTGTTCAGGGAGAAGAAGGATAGTCCTTTTCGTTTGTGTGTGGATTATAGAAATTTGAACACAATTAGTGAATGTAATCTGTACCCCCTACCCCTAATGAAGGATATGCTATCCCACCTATCGAAAGGAAGGATGTTTACTAAACTAGACCTGAGGAAAGCATATTATTGCATTAGGATTAAGGAAGGAGACGAATGGAAGACTGCATTCAATTGCCCAATGGGTTGCTACCAGTTCAAAGTACTGCCATTTGGACTGCAAGGGGCCCCTGCAGTATTTATGCAATTAATTAATGACGTGCTAAGAGAGCACCTATATAAGGGAATCCTGGTTTACCTAGATGACATCCTTATCTTCACTGAGACCAAAGAGGAACATATTAACCTAGTCAGAGCAGTTCTGAAAGAGTTGTGGGCTGCCCACCTATATGCTAAACTATCGAAATGTGAATTCCACCAGGAAAGAATAGACTATCTGGGGTATCACATATCCCCAGAGGGCATTGAAATGGGCAGTATTAGAATGGGCATCCCGCTGCACATGGAAGCAATTGCAAAGTTTCCTGGGATTTGCAAATTTCTATCGCCAATTCATTCCTTCATTTGCCCAAATAGCCCTACCCCTCACTAACTTGTTGAAAATGAAAAGGGGGTCCCCAGGGAAACCCAGCCAGCCTCTGAAGTGGACGATGGAATATTAAGCAGCATTTGAGAGGCTAAAGAGACTTTTTTCTGCTGAACCTGTTCTGAGACACTCAGATGCCAATAAACCTTTGGTAATACAGGCAGATGCTAGCGATGTAGAGGTGGGAGCTGTATTATTACAGGAAAATGATGAGGGGGCATTGCAACCATATACATCCAGGAAACTCACGGAGACAGAAAAACGTTGGCCCACGTGGGAAAAAGAGGCATTCAATAAGATGGGCATTACTCACATGGCGCCAGTTCTTAGAAGGAAATAAAATCTCTTTTCCAGGTATGGCCAGACCACAAAAACCTGGAAGCATTAAAAACACCCAGGAAACTCACTTCTAAGCAAGCCCGCTGGTCCCAACAATTTCACTCTCAAACACTTACCGGGGAAAATTTTTTTCCTGACAGATGCATTATCTCGTATGCCCCAATATAGCAGCACACGGACCACTGACTCTAAACCACTTGTGCCTGAACAACAAATGGCAGCACCAGTCACCACCAGGGCTCAAATAAAAATGAAGCTGAGGGTGGATAGCCAAATTGGAATAGAATTCTGAATGTCTTTGGAAAGTGATGAATGATTACATCTTTGGAAAGTGATGAATGATTACATAGACATGTGTGCTCAATTAAAGATGGACTACCCTGGGTGGGTGAGAAGTTATACATACCTGCCAACCAAAGGATCAATTTCATGCAACTGTGCCATGATGCAAAATCAGCAGGGCATTTTGGGTTTGTAAAAACCTTACACTTAACTAAAAGGCAATTTTGGTGGCCATCTATGAAAAAGGACATAGAAAGCTATGTTGGCAGCTGTCAAATTTGTGCGATGGCCAACAGGCTGCAAGGGAAATCACCAGTACTGTTACAACCAGTGGTGAACCTCTCAGCCCCATGGAAAGAAATAGCCATGGATTTTATAGTGGAACTACCAGAAAGCAATGGTAACACAGTAGTCTGGACTGCCACAGATATGTTTTCTAAAGAAGTGCTTGTCATACCTTGCCAAAAGGTCCCTACCGCAAATGTTTTAGCAAAATTTTTTGTACAGCATATTTACAGATTGCATGGGGCACCACAACGCATCATATCTGATAGGGGGTGCAATTTACATCAGCATTTTGGAAAGAACTTTTATCCCTTTTAGGAACCACCCAAGGACTGACATCTAGTCATCACCCTCAATTGAACGATCAATGCGAAAAGGCTAACTCAGTGCTTGAGCAATATTTGAGATGCTTTATTAATTTCCAGCAAACAAACTGGACAGACCTACTGCCTTTCACAGAAGTGGCATATAATAATGCAGTCCACTCCAGCACAGGTTACACTCCTTTTCAAGTACCTACCGGTCAAAGTTTCAACCCATGCCAGAACTAACCCCAACTGAACCGGTAATTCCCGAACTGAAAGAGTGGATTGCTCAATTACAAAACATTTGGCCAATCATTAGGAAAGCTTTAGATGAAGCTAGACAAGCATACAAGACACAGATGGACAAAAAAAGAGTAGATCCCATACCATTCAGGGTGGGAGAGATGGTATATTTATCCACAAAATACCTTAAATCACTACAACCCTGTAAAAAAACTCAGACCAAAATATATTGGACCTTTTCCAATTAAAAGAATCGTAAACTCAGTAACAGTTGAATTAGGACTACCCAAAAATCTTAGACAAATAGATCCAATTTTTCACTGCACTTTACTAAAGAGAGAACAACAGTCACCCCTGTGAACAACCCCCCCCCCACCTCCCATCATGGTGGAAGGAGAACAACACTTTGAGGTGAAGGAAATCCTAGATTCCAGGAAACACCATGGAGCAATTCAGTATCTCATAGCTTGGAAACACCTCCCCTCCTCAGAAAATGGTGCACATTAAAGCACCAAAGTTGCTTAAGAGGTTTCATACAGAATATCCAAACAAACCGGGCTAACGTTTATATTTTATTTCCTCTACAGATGGACCTATCTTTTTTCTAAGGGGAGCAGATTGTCAGAATCCATTTATATCCCTTTCATAAAACTCTATCTGTATGTTTCTAAAATCTTATACCTCTCCCTGGATTCTGCCATTTTTCCAGGAGGATAAGAGAAGATGTGAATAGGTGCAAGGATTGTTTATTCATCCTGCCAGGAGGCCATCTTCAAAGACCAGGGGAAGTACCTTTGAACTGAGAACAACAAAGGAAGGGGGGGGGAAGAGATCTGGTTTGTATCTCCAATTAGAATCTAAAATGAAGGAGGTAATTGTCGTAAAGGCATGGGAAGATCCCTCTTTCCCATGGGAGGGTTTGACACCTGAATTTTCATTGATCCGGGACTGACCAGATGCTTTGAGGGGAGGGGTTTGACTCGGGGACTCTTTAAAAGTACCAATCTGTAACACAGTTTCAGATCCTGTCTAGTATTCCCATTACCAATCATGTTTTAGTAAAAGCTCCTTTTGGACAATTCCTGTTTCAAGAGTTCTTCCTTTCCTAAGATGTGGATTGGGGTGGGTCCTAACAGACTCTTTCAGCCATCTCCTGCAGTTCCCAGTCCTCCTCTGCCATGTGCAGTCCCCCCCCCAAAAAAAGTGGGACTAAAAACGTTCAACCAATCACTTCAAACTTCTCATGAAAAAAAAACTCGTGAAGTTTGAATTGATTGGTTGAACTTCTTTGGTTTATGGGACTGCCCACAAACCTCTTTTCTTCTTCGGACTGCACATGGTGGCAGTGGAGGAAGAGAGCTGGAAAGGTGAATGGGCCCTTTTTCCACCTGCTGTGCCTTCCTCAGGCTCCCCTCCTCCGAACACACTGCTGCCGCTTCACCCGACTCCCTCCCCACCCCACTTTTTTGCAGCAGGGCTGTCCAGCCCTTTTTATGTCTGCTAAGCCTTCATCCGGCTCCCCTCCTCTGAACACAGCACTGCTGCCTTGCTTGACTCCCTCCCCACCCCACTCTTTCGCAGTAAGGCCATCCACCCCTTTTTCCATCTGCTGCACTTTCCTCAGGCTCCCCTCCTCCGAACACACCGCTGCAGCCTCGCCCAACTCCCTCCCCACCTCACTGGGTGAAACAGTGGAGAAGGGGAGCCTGAGGAAGGTGCAGTAGATGGAAAAAGGGCTGGAAGGCTTGCTGCAAAAGAGTGGAGTGGAGAGGGAGTCAGGCGAGACGGCAGCGGTGTGTTCAGATGAGGGGAGCTTGAGAAATGTGCAGCAGATGGGAAAAGGACTGGACGGCCCTGCTGCAAAAGAGTGGGGTGGGGAGGGAGTCAGGCCGTCCACTTTTTGTGAATGGAACAGAGAAGTCTGCAAGACACACGTGCCTCTCTACCCTGGGCCAAGCAGAAGCAGCGTTTCTAGGTCAGTGTTTTGGTCAGATGGGCATTTGTAGTTGCAGCATCCCTGGTAACCCACCCTTTCCTCCTCCCCCCTACTACTACCCTTCTCCCCGCATGCTCAGTTGGCCTTGGAGCCACTGCTGGGCAATGTTGTTCATGTGCTACCGAAAGGTCATGATCCTGGGATACCACTCAGTCCATGAGTGGTGCTCTGCCCAGCCGGAGGAAAGTGGAGGGGGCTGTCCATGGGAGGCACCATGTGGCAAGAGGTGCTGGGTGGCTGCTCTGCTGCAAGTGGTGCCCCAAGAGCATATGATATGATCTTGATTCTATCCCTCTGTTAATGCAGCCTTGCACTGTGTTGGCCTTTTTGGCAGCTGCAGCACACTGCTGGCTCATATATTTAACTGATTGTCCACTAGGACTCCAAGATCCCTCTCACAGTTACTACTATTGAGCAAGGTACCACCTACTATACTTGTGCATTTGTTTTTTCTTGTCTAAATGTAGAACCTTACTTTTTTACCATTGAATTTCATTTTGCTAGATAGTGTCCAATGTTCAAGTTTTCAAGATCCTTCTGTATCTGAAGCCTATCTTCTGGAGTGTTGGCTATTCCTGTCAGCTTGGCATCGTCTGCAAATTTGATGAGTTCCCCATCTATCCTCTCATCCAAATCATTGATGAAGATGTTGAAGAGCACAGGGCCCAGAACAGAGCCCTCAGACACCCCACTACACACTTTCCTCCATGTAGATGCAGTTCCATTGAGGACCACATGTTGAGTATGGCTGGTCACCCAGCTACGAATCTATCTGGTGGTGATGCTGTCTAACCCACATTTTTCTATCTTATCAAGTAATAGATAGTGGTCTACTTTATCAAATATCTTACTGAAGTCCAAGTAAATTATACCCACAGTATTCTTCTGGTCCACTAATGTTGGCTTTTGGTAATGACTTTGTTTGCCTCTAGGTGTTTGCTGATTTGTTGCTTGATTTGATTTGATTTGTTGCATGGGTGGAGAAGGAGGCCCTTGCCCAGTGTGGCCCCAACCACTCAATGGCTCTGACAGGGGTGGCTTCTGCTGCTGCTCCAACCAGTCAATCATGCAGGAAAGCAGGAGAAGGTGGAGGGGCAGCCGGGGGGAGGGTCTGGACCCACCTTGGCTACTCACTGACAGCCAGACGAGGCAGCAGATCTCACGCACCAGCTGCCCCTCCTGCTTCCCTGCATGGTTGACCGGTCAGAGCAGCAGCAGAAGCTACCCCCATCAGAGCCGGCAAGTGGATGGGCCGGGCTTCCTTCCGGCCATCCTGAGGCCATCTCCACCCATGCCAATGGGGCTCTGTGGCCAGTTAGCCATTTTTTAGGACAGTCAGCATGCTGTGGCTGCTGATGGACATTGTTGGCCCACATGCGCTCACTGGCCTATGTGTGCGGGGGCACACTATCTGTATTTTGGAACTAAGAATCTCACTAACCTGTCCAGAAAGGAAAATTTGTATTTTTTTTAGAACTAAAGCAGAATGGGAGAAAACAGAGAAGTTGCTGGACTGAAGAACAAGTTGGATTGAAAATCTTCACACCATCTCAGAATTAATTTATTGGAATTTTCAGAAGAAATACCTATAGCAGGAGCCCCATTGGCATGGGTAGAGATGGCCCCGGGATGGCCGGAAGGAAGCCTGGCCCATCCACTTGATGGCTCTGATGGGGGCAGCTTCTTCTGCTGCTCCGATCAGTCAACCATGCAGGGAAGCTGGAGGGGCAGCTGGTGCGTCAGGCTGCCAGTGAGCAGCCAAGGTGGCTCCAGACCCCTGGCTGCCCCTCCACTTCCTCCTGCTTCCCTGCATGGTTGACCAGTTGGAACAGCAGCAGAAGCCACCCCCATCAGAGCCATTGAGTGGATGGGGCCATGCCGGGCAAGGGCTTCCTTCTCTGCCCACACCAATGGAGCTGCCATGATGCAGGACAGCCAGCAGGCTGTGACTGCTTACATACATCGTTGGCTCCCATGTGCTCACTGGCCTCTGTGTGGGGGGGCTGATGGTGTCAGGCAGCAGCTGCTCCAGCCCCTGCCTTACCTTGCCTTACCCCGCGGCAATTGGCACACCTGCCCTACCTCACCTCACCTTGCAGGATGAGCCTCTGGTCCACCTCCCCACCCACCAGAGACTCCCTGGATCTCCTCCAACCCTGCCTGGCCCCCACAGGCATCCTTCCCCACAAGCATCATCAAGGTGGCCACACCCACTGGGGCCACAGCCACCCAGTCAGCCATGACCACTGCAGCCACACCCACCCAGTCGGCCATGACCACCCAGCACCTGATGCTAGATAAATGAGTTTTGGGTTGCAGTTTGGACACTCAGTCTCTAAAAGGTTTGCATATATTCATGACTCCAGCTTCTGGAAATTTGTATGTATATATTTTCCAAACATGGGTGAAGACTTGTTTAAAGGAATGCATACATTGCAACTTAGAACAAACTCATACTGAATAATTAACATAACAATCTCAGAAATTATTAAGAACAATTTTATGAAGCAATATATAATGCCTTTGTTCCTCTTTACCCAAAGGACCGCATCAAGTTATTATGTAACACTTGGTCCTGTAAAAAGAAAAAAAAAACTCCTAAAGGACTTTTGTTCCTAAAAATCCCTTCTTGCAGAGCATCATTAGTTTCCTGTACATATTTTCTTTAAGAAAGACATTAGGAGAACATTTCAAAATGGTACTATAGTCATTTCCTAGTAAGTGTCCTTGATAAACACCTAATTTTCAGTAGCAACAACAATAACCGCAAATTTCAGTATACATAGTTTTGAACTGATGTTATTTGGGTTCTTAGGTTATGTAAAACATGAATTTAGCCCATAATAACAGAGTTACTGAACATGAAAAACTGACAAATTCCACCCTTGATGAGCCTGAGATGGGATTTTGCACGCTCAGAATCTATAACTGAAGAAGATATCTGCTGATTGTGTTGTTCAACTCCATCAACCAATCAAGATGTAACAACCCAGCCAACCAACCTGCTTACAGCAACAAAGCCAGCACCTCACACACACCCCACCCCCACCAATATTTATAGAGAGACGGCAGCTCCGATCACGCTTTGCTCACACAAGCACAAAGCCGAAGACACCAGCCTGAAGATGATGAGTGGGACCTCGTCGAAATGTCGCCAAGACACTCTCAATCTTACACGGGAAAAGACCCGAATATGCCAAGACCTACATACCTGTACCTGTGAAAATCTACAAACACACACACACACACACACACACACGATCTGGAAAGCGTGCGAAGAAATGCGGGACATTTAGAAATGCTACGGCTGATTGAAGTTAATAGATGACCCACTCAATGAGCAGGGTGACCGATGACCCACTCAATGAGCAGGGTGCAAAAGCAGCCAGCTATATAGGCAAACTCCTGGATCTCCAATTCTTACTGTGATGACGTCGGCAGTTTGGCTGACAAAAGCTAAGTGTTTTGCATATTACACAGTTTGTTTATTTTTCTATCCTGGTGCTGGATTCTTTTCTTTCTAATATGCACACACCCAGGATTCATATTTTTAGTTTTCAAAGGTTTATCTCAGCAAATACACATGCAGCAAATGAAATTTTGGTTACCACTACTTGTACATTTGATTCAATGTGTATTTTTTTAAAAAGTTGCCTTATAACTTGTTAATTAAAAAGCTGATGATACCCAGCTTTTCATTTCGACCCCAAACCACCCCAGTGATGCCCTCGACATGATGTCCCATTGCCTGGAGGCGGTTCGGGTCTGGATGGGGAGGAACAGGCTTCGACTCAATCCTGACAAGACTGAGTGGCTGTGTGTACCAGCATCTCGGGATATTCAGAGTATTCCATCTCTTTCTATGGGGGATGAGTTATTACCCCCCCGTAGATAGGGCTCGCAACTTGGGAGTCCTCCTAGATTCACAGCTTTCTTTAGAAGACCATATAGTAAATGTGACTAGGGGGCCCTTCGCCCAGGTTCGCCTGGTGCGCCACTTGCGGCCCTATCTAGACCGGGATGCCTTGCGTACAGTCATTCATGTGCTCGTGACCTCTTGTTTGGACTACTGCAACACTCGCTACATGGGGCTGCCCTTGAGGACCACTCGGAGGCTCCAACTGGTACAGAATGCAGCCGCGAGAGTTGTGTTGGGAGTTTCCCGATACTCCCATGTTACACCCCTGCTCCGCGAGCTGCATTGGCTCCCAGTTGTCTTCCGGGTGCTGGTAATGACTTACAAAGTCCTTCATGGCATGGGTCCGGAATACCTCGGGGATCACCTGCGGCCAGCATCAACCTCCCTCCGCCCAGTGCGCTCCCACAGAGAGGGCCTCCTTAGGGTGCCACCAGTCAAAGAATGTCGACTGGTGGCCCCCAGGGGGAGGGCATTCTCTGTGGGCGCACCGGATTTATGGAACCATCTTCCGGTTGAGCTCCAGATGGCGCCCGACCTTCGCTCCTTCTGGCACTACCTAAAGACCTACCTGTTCAAACAAGCCGGCCTGGCCTGATGGGTGATGGGTTCGGGTTTTGTTGCTTTTTATGTATTTTAACTTATTGTCATAGTTTTTGGGCATCTTGTTTAATCTCTTTTAATTTTTGTATTCTTGTCTTTTAACATGTATTGCCCTGTTCACCGCCCTGAGTCCTTCGGGAGAAGGGCAGTATACAAATAAAATTATTATTATTATTATTATTATTATTATTATTATTATTATTATTATTATTATTATTATTATTATTATTATTATTATTATTATTATTATTATTAAAATAATCAGCCTGAAAAATGAATATTGAGAATAAAAGTACTTTCCTAAACATGCGGACAAGCCCATTCACACATACTATGTTGTGAGTTGCACAGGAACAAAATATGTAATATGTGTACCTCTGATCCAGAGATTTACCTCTGAAAATTGCAAACACATACACACACACACATCCATAGAAAAAAAAATCAGAACTTCCAAAATACATTTTTACAGTTAATCATTATTAAATTAATAATTCATAATTCAATGAAATAGTTTTTGGATTGCTTCATTTTGGTCCAGTTGTGCTCTCCAAAGGAAAGAATGTTTCAGCCATATTTTATATTTCCTATATGCTTTTCTAAGAAATAATATTTAGTATAATTTTTCCATACATTACAGTATTTACTGAATATCCAACTATGTACACATAGTTATATATGAAGCAAATGATCAATTTATGAACTATGGAACTCTGTCTGAAATTAGTTTGTTATATCTCATGGCTTTTAGAAAGACAGGATAACTCTTCTATAGTATCTTATTATACCTCTATAGTAGAACACATTCTTTACATGTGATCTTTGAGGTTTTTTGGTAGGATTAGCGAAGAATGTTGAAATCATGAAACTGATAATGAAGTAGAAAGAAACCAGTTGATATATGACTTTCATATATTTATATAAAGTTTCATATTATATTCTGGCAATTAAATATCAGAAACAAGACTTCCGGTCCTGAATGCAGTGAAGCAGTTTGAGGGATTTGGAATTCCACGCCCTTCAGCTGAATTTCTTTCTGTTTGGGGACCCTAAATGGGCCAGAAGCCACCCCAGAGAGGTGGCATGAAGGAAGGAAATCCCAGGGACCTAGGAGAGATGGCAGTCTCCCTGAACGGTTCAGGAGAAACCTTCCAGAAACCAACAGAAGAAAGGCTAGCCTAACCGTCAGAGTCTAGCCCAAGCAGCAAACAATGGAAGTCACAAGCTCTACTTTAAGCTGATTGTAAACAGTACATTTGAATCTGGGTAAGAATATTGATTTTCTCTATCCTACCTATTTTCCTGAAGAAGAGAAATCCTAAAAATAAAAAGGCCTCCGAAAGAAGAAGGAGGGGGTTTCTACCCCCACCTTTTGGCTATTGGAAGTGGCAAATTTTACCCTTTAGAGAGTAAAAATAGGGACCGCTACGGTGGGAAGGTAACAGCATTCCGTGCACCTTTGGCATCTAGTCATGTCGGCCACATGACCATGAAACAAGCGCTGGCTCTTCGGCTTTGAAATGGAGATGAGCACCGGACCCTAGAGTCGGAAATGGCTACACATGCAGGGGAACCTTTACCTTTACACACACACACACACACACACACACACACACACACACATTGCTCAAAAAAATAAAGGGAACGGAAAATAAGACATCCTACTATTAAATACAGTACATTGTGTTGTTTAAGTGTTCCCTTTATTTTTTTGAGCAGTATACAATATATATATATATATTGTATATATATGTGTGCATGTATATATATATATATATATGAAACAAGACTAAGAAAGTTATCGGTTCAAGAGATTCAAGAAGTTTTCATTTGAATTAATAATTATGCTTAATTGTAAGATCATTGCTACCTTAACCTGGTGAGAGCTAACATTCTGGTTAACAAATATTTAATATCCCTTTTCACATGACAGACTGTAATTAAAGAAAATAATAAAATTTATGAGTAATTATAGATAGTATTTGTTTTGTTCAATGGTTTGAATATCAGCAACTGGCATTCCATAAAGTTCTCTGCAAACTCCTAGCAAGATAGTTTACAGTATTTATCTATATCTTTGGCTTTAGTATTTATCTTTATCATTTCAACCCTTTAAAGTATTGACAAGGCTCATTATGGACTACATATCACATGATATGCTCACATACATGTGCACACTCACACAGAGATTTTCAAAATGATGGTTTTACAAAAATGATAAACACGTAATTCTTTGCACAAAGCATTAGAAAATACTGTGATATTTTATTATTAAAAATGCTGCTGAAAAGTTTATACATATGTGTCCAGCCATATATATCTTCTGTCCTTACTTAAGCCAAAAACCAAAAAGAAAAAAAATGAAGAAATAATAACAAAAGAAACCCTGCGTGCCTCTTAAGGTCAAGAAGAAAGGTCTGGGATTTTTTTCTTTTCTTTAAAGTATCCTTTGTTGTTATTATACAATTCTTTGAAGAGACTAAAAATTTCCATTTATAAATCATACATCTGTCCCAGTGTATTAAATTATTAAAGTGACAACAATCATTGAGTTTTAAAAGCTAAAATCATTCACTTACAGAAATGGTTTTACCCAAATGTCACAAGCCTGACACTGTATTGTACATATTGCTAGCAGAAAACAACTGGAAGTACTAAACAAATACCATGATTCACATAAAAAACATATTCATCTGAATAAGATGCCCTCATTTTCCTTATTTTTCCCCACTGAGTCATGAAGAAGTGTTATGTTTTAGTCATGATGGCAAAGATCCAGCTTTAGAAAGCCAATGTTACAAAGTGGTTAAGATACTGCACAAGGATTGAGAAGGCCCAATAATCCACCTTCAACTAGGAAAGCTCACTAGATAACTTTATGCCAATCCCTACTTTTAAGAACAATCAATTTCACAGGGTTGTTTTCATGGGGGAAAGCTGGAGGAGGCAGTGTTATGGCATAACATGAGGTCCTAGAGGAAAAGTGAAATATAAAACTAACAAAATAAAAACATTAGAATTACATTGAAATAATTAAGGAATGCATTGAGTTCCTTTGACTATTGGGTAAAAATTGGAACTGTTAAAATTTTACCTGGAAGGAAAAGGAAAGTATGTACTAACTTTGTTTTCTAAAGTGGAGGATTATGTTAACAATTCTAGTAGGTTTCCAGCTGTTGTTTTCTACTCTAGGAACTTGTTTTCTCTCTCAGAAACAGCATGAAGCTGTACATATATTCTATACTCCATAGCCAGCAAAACATCAAGATAGCTATAAGTTAGAATAGCTCAAACTATCTATTTTAAAGCAGAAGGCATCCTGTGTTACATTATGTGACAACATATCACATATATATTTATTATTACAAAGATGATAGCATAGCAGTATTGTGCCTTCCACAATAAAAGAGAAAAAAATAGAATATACACCCCAGGAAAGACGTGATCTTGTGCAGAACAACTCTGTTCAAATATCTTTGGTTTCCACCTTTATAAACCATTTGTTACTCACTAATAACAATTTCTACTTTTATAACGTCTGATTTATTTTGTTGATTGATTTTCTTTAGAATTGTTTTTCAACTCTGTACAGAGATGTCAGACATATTGTTGGAACAGCTGCATTTCACATCATACTTCCCTATGTTTGTAGATGATGTGAATAATATTTTCTTATAGAATTAATAATGATTTAACTTCTTCAAGGAAACTCACCCATATACACTTGTTTTCCTTGGTATCAAACCTAAGCTTGATTAAAATGGGTCAAAAGTTTTAGCTACTGATCCAGCAAGAACTCCCTTCTTAATGAATGGGAAAAAATATCACCATTTGTCTGAGTTGTGTGGTCTCCCTTGTTCAACATAGCTATATCAATTTCCCTTCTTTGCATAACCTTTACTGCCATCTGCTAGGGCAGACAGAACCTTTTTTTTTAAAAAAAAAAAACTGCTTTAGAAAGTAGACTGTCTGAAAGAAGTAAAGGTTCATGGCACATAGGATACCAACAACAGGATTCCTAGATCAACTGAACAAGCTTGTTGAAATTCTTCTAATTTGTCTCTGTGTTGCAATATAATAGAGGCTAACACAAAGAGGAAAGAAAATAGTAGGGTGGGGTGGGGGGGAGAGAACCTTCTTTCTTTTAAGGGAGGAAAAATAAAATCCTGCTTCCTATCAACAAATGCCTTAACATACATCTATTTAGCCTGTAAAGGAAAATCTAGCAGGCCACACAATCATCTGTGTACTTTGTATGATACAACATGTTTTCTCAGAAATGAAACATTAGGAAAAATCTTTCATGTTTGGATCATCAGTAGTAATTAAGAAGAACACCCTCATTTAGGTCTGGGAGGAAACATAGATGGTATGATTAATGCTTATACACATAAATCACAACTGAAAGCACATTTTTTTCTAAAAGCTTTTTTCAAACTGAAAACATCAATAAAAGCTTCTTTTTTAAAACTCACAGCTATGTACTTTTTTTTTTACAAAGTTCCTTAAATATAGTTCAGGGTGGCAAGTCTTCTCTTTCACAGAACTATACATATTTACTGCATAGTCAGTCCTATTTTTAATAATAATAAAATCTTATTTCCCCATTCTGGATTACAGCTTCTTAGGATGGGTAAAATCCCATGATGATGTTTTTGTATAACAAGCGCCATTCATGATATGGCACATATAGAACATCTTTTTTTAAATTTTATTTACTAAAAGAAAAAAAGAAGAAACCTATACAGTCACAGGCTCTGTGTTTGAAAAGTTCTGTTTCCGTTTGTTACACTCAATATATATCCTTTTCCAGGAGACTTTCTTCAGGCCTCATCTCTTATTTTCAATCAAAGTGGTTGAGATATTAAAGCGGAATTCTAATAGCAATGTACACATTTCACATTTCACAGGGTTTAGGAGGGTGATCTTTCTTGATATAAGAGTTCCTTTGGAAAGGATCTGAAGAAAATTATGACAGTTCTGCTCGTTCACCTTTTGACTTCATTTTCAAAAATTGCTTGATGGAGAATATGAATTTTTCCCCTTTTTCTTAAGGTTAATCTTCCAGGTGAGTGACAGAGCTATACTCTAGTGGTGGAATGTCCATGAGGCAAATTAGTACTGTTCTGTCCTCCACTGAAAGTGTTGAAAGTATGCAAAGGTTGCATTCCTGTTAATGTATTTGGAATCATGGTTATGGTGTTGGGTGTCATGAGTGGAATATCATCTGGAGATCTTCTAAGAGTCAGGGTGTAATCAGGTGGACAGGTGAGTCTCAGAGTATCATGAGCTTGTAGTGACTCACAGTCATGATCATGCTCAAGCTGTTTCATCTGCAGTGACATAATTTCTTCATTTTGTATATGGGCAATATCATTAGTTGTGTTCCTTTGGGGACTGGGGCGTCTGTGTGTCTCATGACGTCGCTTGTCTTTCTTGTAGTACAAGGCTGCAAATGCCAAAATGTTGAGGAATAATAATGATGCTCCTACAGCAATAGTAACACTTAGCTCTGTAGAATAATCTCTCTTGTTTTCTATCAGGACAGTTGTATCCTCTGGAGAGGTTTTATGGGTGTCTTTTGAATGCTTTGGATTGTTGCTTGGTGTCATTAATGGGCGTTTGGTGGTAAACTTTCCAGGAGAACGTCGGGTAACATAAGGGAATGATGTCATATCAGGCGGTGGCACCTTAGTTGTAGTGGAAACATACTGAAATATTTCATTCAAATTGTGCAAGTGTGGTACAAGTTCTAACCAGAAAGCGACTTTTGTTGCTCGGTAGTGATCTCGAACTCTGGGTTTCAAACCAATGTGCAAATAAAGTTGGTCTTTTGGGTTGTATTTAGACCAAGCAACTTCTTCAAAACGATTAGGCTTTGTATGGATGAATTTTGTATCTTGAGGAACAGGCTGGTTTGGATCCCTAAAAGTATACAAATAAATAACATTAAAAACAATCAACTTACATATTCAAATATATTACAAGAGCTAAAGTCAATTTCCTTATAGTCTTTACTTGATGATATTTTGAGTTTCAAAGTTATGACTAATACAGCATAGTCTGTTTAGATTAGAATAATTGCCCAAAATATATGCTCTGGATAGAGTTTATAATACTTGCAAAACAAATAGTATATTTGCCTAACATATGAAAGTAATACTTTAAGTTACCTCTTTAAAAAAGGAAGGAAGGAAGGAAGGAAGGCAACTTCTCAGGGATTTTCAATAATAGCTCACAAATGCAGATTTCAATAATGGGCATGGACACAGGCATTCAGAAAGTGAGTAAAGTGTCAGGTACGAAAGACCAGATCTACATGTGAAGATTCAATTAAACTGATTTATTGCTAAAAGCCTATGCACCTGCTTAGAGTTAGATAAGGGCCAACAACACTCAAGAGGAATTGGATTTAGTTTTTTTTAAATGGGTATGTAGGGATTCTAGACTGTTTCCCCTTTTCATTCCACCCCAGGATTTGCCATCCCTTCTCCTACATAAACGGATGAACTATGAATTGTAATATCACTGAACAAACTTCATGACTTGGCAACTTGAATCTGATCTGGGATGCTAATATGAAAAGGAGCTATTTCGTGATGTTAGGTGGTATGTTTCCTCAAAATTCTTTCTTATTATCCCATCACAATCTAACAGATTCTCAATTGCCTGCATAAATCAAATTAAAAATATGTTTATAAATAACCATAAAACACATACTATCAAAGAGGTATCATGATTTAAAAGCTCTCTAAAAGAGCCCAGTTTCTAATGTATTCCAGAAGGTGGTATATCTACCTCCTCATGCAAGAGGCCATTCCAAAGGGCCAGAACTGCCACTGAAAAATATTACTTCTGAATGTTAACTCCACATGACCTCTTGAAAGTGGAGAACAGTCTGCTGCTTCTCGTAACATGATTGAAACACATGGGCCAGTGGGAGATGCACTCTCTAGATAGCTTGGCACTAAGTCATAAAGCATTAACATCAGAACCCTAAATTTTACTTAGAAGCTAAAAGACAGTTAATGCACTGCTCAGAGTACAGATATAATATGCTCCCAACAATAACTACTGATAAGTATCCAGTAATTGCATTCTGTACTAAATGAAACTTCAAGTAAGTTTTCAAAGATAAACTCATTCAGTATCATGATGGCTTACATCAGCTACCTATGAACACAGAAATCTTTTTTAAGGCTAAAATGTCAAATCTTGAAAATTGTAATTAAAGTGTTGGATATCTCTGTAAAAACTAACAATTTTGAAATAAAGAACATTAAAGGTTTTGAGAATGTAATGGAATTTTTCTCTATCATCTCTATACATACAATACACTCATTTCCTTGTCATAGAAAAACTGGTCCATCCCATGGGGTTTCATTTTAATTACAGAGGGCTGTTAAAACAAATCATTATAAATATCAAGCCTTTATTTTGCTATGTTCACCATTAGTTTTGTTGAAACAGCAGTAATTTGTATTAATGGCTACTGAAACAGTACATGTCAATAATTAGACCTCAAGTATAATTGGTATAAAAGCTACAACTATATTCCTGCAACAAATTGTTTCAAGCAAAGGTATCAAACTTGCTATAATGCAGATCACCATCTTTATAAATATAACTTCATCTGAAATTATTCAGGCTACATTCTACATTTCCCATCATTACCCTTCTAATGGTGGAGCAGTGGGCTAATGCCTCCTTAAGTAACACCAGCTGCCTGCAATTAGTGCAGGTTCGCATCCCACCAGGCTCAAGGTTGACTCAGCCTTCCATCTTTCCGAGGTAGGTAAAATGAGGACCCAGATTGTTGGGGGCAATAAGCTGACTTTGTAATAATGCCGCTTGGGGGGGGGGGGGAAGCCCTAATAAGCAGGCATATACATAGAATGAAGGCTATTGCTAAGCACATTGACTTGTGCTTTAAATTGTAAGCCGCCCTGAGTCTTCGGAGAAGGGTGGGATATAAATGGGATTTTTAAAAAAAGTGCTTAGTTTACATATACAAAAACAGTTCTAAGAAACTTTGATGGAATATTCTAATACCATCCTAAATATTTTTAAAATGGCCTCTCTGCTCAGTATAAGAGAGGCCATCTATTCTATTCTATTCTATTCTATTCTATTCTATTCTATTCTATTC
>JAKJMR010000722.1:345629-360575 GCA_024449315.1 Daboia siamensis
TCTATTCTATTCTATTCTATTCTATTCTATTCTATTCTATTCTATTCTATTCATTGTTTCAAGTTCCTTGCTTTGATTTCCATGTTTTAACTATACACAATAAATAAAGATATGGCATCTATCTACCAACCTACAATCTACCAAACAAACACACAAATGCACATTTTGCTATATACAAAAATAGTCAAGGATTTGGCATTTTGATTAATCCCTAGAATTTAATTCAGGTTCAGATGGACAAAATGGCTCTTGTTCAAAGCAAATTCTTACTCTAAGAGAGAAAGACAAAGTGTTGATACAAATGGGTGGGCCAAAATTTAAAGGTAACAAAACACTCCCTCTGATACCAAAGTTTCCCTTCTCAATGGTAAATTCAATGTATTATGTCTTGCAAGATGATTATGGAACCTGATTAATATTTTTTACAAATAATCATCTGATAATCATGTGTAGCCAAAAAAGAGATTACAACAGAATTTTTCATTTTGAATGGAAATTCTCATTATTATTTCTGCAGGTAGTACCACCTAATCAAACTTGTTTGGTTCTAAATCTAAGAAGATAAGGCTTTGTACTTGGAATTAGGAAATCACAAGGAAATTGCAGACAGCAATGAATTTTTTTTTTTAAAAAAAACACCTTCTAAAAAGCAATTTCTCTTCTGTTGTCCCCCAAAATTGCATGATGTGTTTCTCTTAAAGTAATATTTTATCATTTATTATGTGTTTTTTCATTCATGAAATATGTATGTTTCCTCAAGGAAGACAAACAATGACACAAGGGAAATGGTGAGAAAAAAAACCTGTCTCATAACTGAATACATTACAAGTACATTTTCAAAGGATTATATTTGGGGTGGACAGGTATAGCATCAACATTTTCCAATTCACTTAGCCAGAGGAAACAGTCCATTCTAAGTTTTGTCCAACTTTGTATAAACTTAGAAAATAAAATATTTCTATCTTTTCCCCAAAAACTGGAAGGAATATTTCAACTTCAATTTTGGCTCTATCAATGTCAGGGCTGTCTTGAAAATATTTACATTGGGTTTTCCCCATCTCATTTACCTAAGAAAAATCTTGTAATAGGAACTGAAAATGAATTTTGGGAAATAAAATTAAAACTCCTAGTATGTTTGAATGATTTCTCTTAGATACACACTGCTGTCAGCTTTAGTTACAAGTTGAGTAAAAGAGGTGAAAGGAAAACAGTAAAAGTTCTCTTGCTAAATTCTACATAAATTGAAGAAAATTTCATGAAATGGATCAGTGGGCTTTATTATGCTGTCCTTTTATTAGCCACAGTAACAATAGTTTCACCCTGTTTCTGAAGAAAATACAAAAGCAAAACAATTTTTATGAAATACTAAAGTGCTGCTGAGGCAACAATTACAGATTCTTCTTCACAATTGGAGAAATAGATGCAGTGCAACTATTGTGCTCAGCATTCTGTCTTCTGTTACAAGCTTTTTTATTTTTTCCTCTGTTTTCTTTTGACATATCAATGTTTTTTTCAATAAGGTGTTAAGATGCATATGGTATTACAGTGAATTGCATTGAGCATTCTGTCTCTCTTCTGTATATATAAAATGTACCTGTGGTTTGAAATATCAAAAACTGCTATAAAATTCTCCCAAGGTATTTTTATTGTTTACTACTGTTAAAACTATTATTTAATCTTAATAATATTTTATATTAATCTAATAAAATTTTCCTTTTAAATAAGATCTTTTAGTATTCAAAAATTATTCAACATGCTTACATCTGAGTTATTCACTACAGGTAGTGTCCTCAACTTACAACAGTTTATCTAGTGATTATTTGTAGTTACAAAAGCATTGCAAAAATTGACTTATGACTGTTTTTCTCACTTGACTGTTGTAGCATTCCTATGGTCACATGATCAAAATTCAGATGCTTGGCAACTGACTCGTATTTATGATGGCTGCAGTGTCCCAAGGCTCATGTGATCACCTTTTGTGACCTTCTTACAAACAAAGTCAATGGAGAAGCCAGATTCACTTAATCATGTAACTAACTTAACAACTGCAATGATTCATTTGACAATTGTGGCAAGAAATATCCTAAAATGAGGCAAATTCACTAACAAATGTCTTGCTTAGCAACAGAAATCTGGGGCTTAATTGTGGTCATAGGTTGAGGACTACCTTTATAGGACAATTCATTCAATCTATGTATTTTGCTTTAAAAATATGCAAATTGTGTATATGTTTCTAAAGAAAGAATTCTATTTCTTTTGAGAAAAGAGTCACTTTGTTCTAATTCAAGTAAGTATATATATATTCTACAAGCACAGTTGGTATCCATCCTCTACTAGGTGGAAGCACCCAGTCAAATTCAGAAGATTCTGGAAAAAATCTAATATCTACCTGATATGCTTCAAGATGGCAGCAATGGAGGAAGTATGGTTACATTGTGGAGAGAAAAGTTGCTATTAAACTAAGACAAAACAGTAGGAGGATTGGTGGAGAAGGAAAGATAAGTTATAGAAAAAGAAAAAAAGACTGGAGAAGAGAAAAGGAGAGGAAAGATTGGAGAAAGCAGGAGGAAAACACAAACAAGGGCAGTGGCCTACAGTGAACCGTGCTTGCTGAGAGGCCCAGCTGCATCCAAGAGGCCTACCCAAGTGACCAGAGGCCCATTGAAGTGAATGAAGTGAGTGGAGAGGCAAACCAACTGCAGGCAGCAGAATGAACTGGCAGAGAACTAAGAGGTGAGCCAATGAGAGATTGGGGCCAGCTGCAGAGCTGAGAGGAGAATCAGATGTGGGGCAGAGATGAGAACTGACTGAAGCTCAATGACCAGCAGAGAGGAGAAAGAGGTGAGCCAGAGAAATAGCAGAGCAGAGAGGAGAGCCAGCTGGAGAGCAGAGGGGAGCTTACTGTGCACCATTTCAGCAGTCCTGTTTGCTGGAGGAAGCTGAACACCGGTATGGCAGACTAACAAACAGGAGCCACATGGCTGCAGAGCAAAAGGAAGAAGTGTAGCAGGGAGGAGAGCCAGCATCAAGGGGCAGCACAGTGAATTACAGCCTGAGAGCAGCACATTGGTGGAGCAATGGGGAATCGGAGTCTGTCGTTAGTACAGACTGGTAACTGTGAATGGCAACAGAACAGTGTGATAGACCAACTGTTGAGGGGGAGGGTAGCACTGAGAAAAGCAGGGAAAGCTGAATAGTAGGTAGTGGCAGATGAAAACATGTAGGAAGAGAGGCTAAAAAAAATACAGAACACAAGGCAAAAAAAATAAAGGCTGAGTAAAAAAATAACAAACACAGTACATATAAAGGTAGAGAAGAAAGGAATAAATAAAGCTCACAAGAAGGCAGGGAGGAAATTATAGAACATTCCAGGACAGGATAAGAACTTGGCATCTAAGCCCTACTCAACACTGAAAATTTTAAAAATTTGACATTTTAAATAAACTGTTAGAACTTTGCATTTTTAAACTAGACATTTTTCCCAAAATTTTTAAATTTTTATATGATCTCTTAGATTATCAAATCTCTAAATTGGACATTTATCCCTTTTAAAAATCTATGGCAAAACCCTCTAAACTCCATTTTTATTTTATTCTCACTTTCATTTTATTTTCATTTTCATTTTTTTAAATGAAAAAAAAAAGAAACTGATGCTATTGTGATCTGCAAAACATGTTCAATGTATATGCTTATGCCCATAGAAGATCCAAACTATAAATGTACCAATGTAAACTAATTGTGTTATTAGAAGAAATAATAAAAGGGAAACTTGCTAAGCACATTGATTTGTGCTTTAAATTGTAAGCCGCCCTGAGTCTTCAGAGAAGGGCGGGATATAAATGGATTAAAATAAAAAAATAAAAAAATAAAAAACTTCCAGTCTGATGCCATGACAAGACGGGTGGAAGAAACCAGGGCTCCGGCTTCTTAGCCTGATTTTGTTTGGTCCAGCGACCCTAAGGGGTCCAGATGGACTGAAGAAACCTTTCTAAAGGATGGAAGAAAGGCTGCCTGGTAAGCACAGGCAGCCCAAGTCATTGTCAGTTGGAAAAAAAAGCTGTGGTGCTCCGCCAAACAGCTGATGTCAACAGTGTGCTGAAACTGGGTGAGCCTGTTTTTTAATCCTTTTCCTTATAGACTCAGAAATACTGATCCCCTTTGTATGATAAAGTGGGCACAAAATATTCAGGAACCAATTTCGTTGGACACGAAAGATAATTTGGGTCAGAAATGTTAAATTTACTCAGGCTCAAAACTTAAGAGAAAATTTTTATAAAATGTTTTATAGATGGCATCTGGATCCCAAGAAGATGTCTAACATGTATCCTAATGTACAGTCTAAATGTTGGAGATGTGGTAGTTTAGAAGCCACCTATTTTCATATGTGATGGACTTGTAGAAATATAAAAGCTTTTTGGATTAAAATTTGGTGGAACATTCAAAAGATTTTTAAGAGAAAGATAAAGTTTTCTCCGCAATTGTTTTTATTGGGTATTGTTGTAGATTGTGATGTTAAAGAAACTAATTTGATGTTGAATATGATAACAGCAGCACGGTTACTGGTGAGACAATATTGGAAGAAGGATAGTTTGCCTACTATAGGAGAATGGGTGTTTAAAGTTTCGAATCTTGCAGAAATGTCTAAGATTTCTGCTTACTTGAAAGATCATTCACAGGAAAGATATATTTCAGTTTGGAGAAGATGGATAGATTATATTCAGAACAAATAAGGGACTAAAAAGTTCCATTTAGCTTATGAGTAGATTTTAGTGGGATATTGTTATTGGTATGTAGTTATGTTAAAGGGGAGTTAAAGCACATTATGAATTTGGTTAATTGTATATTATGCATAATTTTTATTTAGAATGTGATTATTATAACTATAATCCTGTATTTAGCTCTGGGAAGTGGTGGGGGGAAGTGGGTGGGTTTGGGGTTGGGGGGATTTGGGGATATATTGTAAAATTTTGTTTTTGTAAAACTCTTTAATAAAAAAAAAAAGAAATACTGATCCCCTGATTGGGAAAAATATATGAAGTAAAGACCCCAGGAGGATTAGGGGAGAAGAGAGTTAAAAGTGGTGACAAATTACAAAAGGGGAGAGGAATTTAAGAAATTTTTATTTTTATTTTATTTTATTTTAATTCCATTTATATCCTGCCCTTCTCCAAAGACTCAGGGCGGCTTACAAGCTTAGCAGTAAAAGAATACTTTAAAATGGAACTTAGATTGACTTAAAGAAAGACTGCTTAACCTCCAGGACATGGGGGAAAATATATATTTAATTTCTAGGGTAAATAACTTACAAAATACAAAATGGACCCAGAGAAGGTTAGAGCAGTATTAGAATGAGCACCACCTCGCACAAGAAAGCAACTACAAAGTTTCCTGGGCTTCGCAAACTTTTACCGTCAATTCATCCCCTCATTTGCCCAGATAGCCCTGCCCCTCACAAACTTATTAAAAATGAAGGGAGTATCCTCAGTAAAGCCTAGACAGCCACTAAAATGGACAATGGAATGCCAAGTGGCATTTGAGAGATTAAAGAGACTCTTTTCTGCATAACCTATTCTGAAGCACCCAGACATGGATAAGGCCTTTATAATACAGGCAGATGTAAGTGATGTGGCAGTGGGGGCTGTACTATTACAAGAAAATGATGAAGGGTTATTGCAACCCTGCACCTATACATCCAAGAAACTCACCAAAACGTAACAGCGCTGGCCCATGTGGGAGAAAGAGGCATACGGGATACGTTGGTCATTACTTACATGGTGTCAGTTCCTTGAAGGGAATAAAATCCCTTTTCAGGTGTAGACAGACCACGAAAATCTGGAAGCATTGAAAACACCCAGGAAGCTCAACCCCAAGCAATCCTGCTGGTCCCAATATTTTCACCAATTCCACTTTATGCTCAAGCATTTGCTGGGAGAAAGAACTTCCTGGCAGATGCACTATCTCGCATGTCCTAATATAACAGCACATGAGCCACCAATTCTAAACCACTTATGGTGGGATCACAACTGGCAGCACCAGTAACTACCAGAGTCCAAGCTAAATTAAAACTGCAGCTGGATAGCCAAACCAGAATTGAATTCCAGAAAACTTTGGAAATGGATGAATGGTTTCAGAAAAATAGACATGTGTGCACAGTGAAGAATGGACTACCATGGATGGGGGAAAAGTTATATACACCAACCATCCAGAGGGTCACATTCATGCAGCTTTGCCATGACACCAAATCAGCAGGGGATTTTGGATTTGTAAAAACATTACACTTAATTAAAAGGCAATTTTGGTGGCCATCCATGAAAAAAGACATAGGAAGTTACGTGGCCAGCTGCCCTACTTGCACTACTGCAAAGAGGTTGCAAGGGAAATCACCCAGACTGTTACAAACAGTGGCAAATCCCTCAGCCCCCTGGAGGGAAATAGCCATGGATTTTATAGTGGAATTACCAGAAAGCAATGGGAATACTGTAATGGGAATACTGTAATACTGCACTTCATCCCTTACCAAAAGATTCCCACCGCAAAATCCTTAGCGAAAGTTTTTATGCAGTATATTTACAGATTGCATGGGGCACCACAACGCATCATATCTGATAGGGGAGTGCAATTTACATCGGCATTTTGGAAGGAATTTTTATCCCTTTTAGGGACCACTCAGGGACTGACATCTAGTCATCATCCTGAGGGAAATGGTCAAGCTGAAAAATCTAACTCAGTACTTGAGCAATATTTAATATGCTTTATTCATTTCCAGAAAATGAATTGGATGGACCCACTCCCTTTCGCAGAAGTTGCCTATCATAATGCAGTCCACTCCAGCACTGGTTACACTCCTTTTCAAATTGCTACTGGTCAAAGTTTCAACCCCATGCTAGAACTAACTCCAAACAAACTGGTAATCTCATCACTGAAAGAATGGATAGAACAATTACAAAACACCTGGCCAATAGTTAGAAAAGACCTAGACAAAGCTAGGCAAGCATATAAAGCACAAGCAGATAAAAAAAGAATTGAACCCACACCATTCATTATAGGTGAAATGGTATATTTGCCTACAAAATACCTAAAATCCTTACAACCCTGTAAAAAACTTGGACCAAAATATATTGGACCTTTTCCAATTAAAAGAATCATAAACCCAGTAACAGTAGAATTAGAATTACCCCAAAATCTTAGACAAATACACCCAGGTTTTCACTGCAGTTTGCTGAAAAGAGAACAACAGTCACCATTATGGCCAAAAATCCCCCTCCCCACCTCCAGGAGAACAACACTTTGAAATAAAGGAAATCCTAAACTCTGGAAGCTACCATGGGACAACTCAATACCTAATAGCATGGAAATACCTCTCCTCCTCACAAAACAAGTGGGTTCATAAATGTCATGTAAAAGCCCTCAAGCTATTAAAGAAGTTTCATTCAGAGTATCCTAACAAGCCAGACTAACTTTTATACCTGTTTTGTTTTCTTTACAGGTGGATCTCTCTTATTTTTAAGGGGAGCAGGATGTCAGAATCCAGTTATATTTCATTTCTATCTAGCTTCTCTGATTAATAACAATAAACCTTTATTGTCAAAGTACAACATGTGTACATTGAGATTAGCTGAGCCTTCCCCACCTCCATGCTCTCTCCCCCCCAACACACAGTGACAACAAACCATCCATCCTACCACACCATGTGAACCAACTACACCACACACCGGCCTCCCAAGTCAATTCTGCATAAGTTCACAGAGATTATGTCCCATTTAAAAGCCTAATAGCCCACGGATAAAAGCTATTTTTCAGCCTGTTGTTACGTCTGGCTATATTCCTATATCTCCTACCGGATGGTAGGAGAGTAAAGAGATACCATCCAGGGTGTGAGTCATCCCTGAGAATCTTCCTCACTCTTCCAAGGCAACGAGCCCTGGCAATGTCATCCAGTGGTGTCAGGGAACAGCCCACAATGTCTTGTGCTGTGCTCACTACCCTCTGTAATACTTTTCTATCCACGGCTGTCAGACCAGCATACCAAACCACAATACCATACGAGAGGACACTCTCTATAGTAGACCTGTAAAAGAGGGTCATTAGCCGTTGTTCTACCCTGTTCTTCCACAAGACCCTAAGAAAGTGAAGCCTCTTTTGGGCCTTTCTAGCCACCTGGGTTGTGTTAACTTTCCAGGTCAGATCTGTTCTGTACCAGTCTGCTACCGGCCTTGCAGAAAAGGCAGGGACAACCCCTTTACAAATGGCAAGAGGCTGGAATTAAGCCTGACAAATTTATTGACATAAAACAGAGCAAAACAAGACACCAACCATGAAACAGGAGCTATGAAACAGGAACTATTCAAGGGGTTGCCTTCAGCAAACCAGCCCTCCCATGCATTCCCCCTTTTATACAGTTCAGGGCGTGGCTTCTCTCAGCCTCCTTCCGAGGTGCCCCATTGCCTTCCTCTGTTTACTCCTCTGTTTATTCCTATGTCGGGAGTCCTTGAACAGGGTCAGCTGTGGGTCATCTTCATCCACGCTGTCAGGTTCACACAGCTGGGTCTCTGTCGTGACCAGGTGGGAGGGGCCTGGCTGAGGGCTCTCATCAGCAAGCTCTTCAACACCCCCCCTCCTCCTCTGAGTCGTTATCGTGACACTGGCTGAGGATGAGTCCCCTGAGTGGCCCTCCCGGAACGTAGAGCCGGTCACAATAATACAAGAGTCCATCTGTGACCGTCCAAGGAGAATCTGGCCCCACTTCCTCCTTCCGCTGAGCCACCCACACCTCCTGCTGCTGTGCCTCCCGGATCCGAGCCCGTATATGAACCGGCTCCTGCACCGCAGCAAAAGACTCGATGGGGATCACTGTCCTGGGCAGAAGCTTGTCTTCCACTCAACAATATTCGGGCTTCCTGGACAGAGCATCCGCTCTTTGATTGTGCCTGCTAGATATGTACCGAACTCAGAAGTAGAACCTCGCAAAGAAAAGAGACCACCAGATCTGGCGTTGGTTCAAATTCCAAGCGGTCTGCAGGCTTTCCAAATTCTTATGGTCCGTCCAGACCTCGATTTGATGCCGCGCTCTCTCCAGATGATGCCTCCAGGCCTTGAATGCCACTTTGATGGCCAGAAGCTCCTTCTCCCAGATTGTATAATTGTGCTCCGAAGGGTTCAGTTTTCGTGAATGGTACGCACAAGGGAAGAGGGTACCGCTGGGCGTCGTTGCCTGGAGTAACACCACCCCAATGGAAATGTCGGAGGCATCCGCCTCCATGACAAACGGCCGTTGCGGGTCAGGATGCTTCAAGATGGGCTCCTTCATGAAGGCTTCCTTCAAAGTCTGGAAAGCCCGTTGTTCTGGAGTGTTCCACTGGAACCGAATCTTCTTCTGCAGGAGCCGGGTGAGGGGGGCTGTCAAGGCAGCAAACCCAGGGATGAAAGTTCGGTAATAGTTGGCGAACCCAAGGAGACGCTGAACATCCTTCACGCGACGCGGGGGTTGCCAACTCTGCAAAGACTCAACCTTACTCGGCTCCAGGGCCCTCAGGAGAAATGCGGTGACCCAGGAAATTGATGGTCACCCGGTAGAACTGGCACTTTTCCAACTTGGCAAACAGCCGGTGTTCTTGGAGTCGCTGCAGGACCTGATGGAGATGCTGATGGTGCACCTCACGCGACGGGGAGTAGATCAGGATGTCGTCCAAGTAGATCACGACAAACTAATCCAACAAATCCCTGAAAATGTCATTCATGAAATGCTGAAACACGGCAGGGGCATTGGTCAGGCCAAACGGCATCACCGTGTACTCTAAATGTCCATAACGAGTACCAAATGCCGTCTTCCACTCATCACCCGGCCGAACCCTGACGAGGTTGTAAGCTCCATGCAGGTCCAGTTTTGTGAAGATCTTAGCCTCCCGGAGTCGGTCCAAGAGTTCGGGGATGAGGGGCAGTGCGTAACGATTGTGCACCGTGATGGCATTGAGTTTCCTGTAATCGCAGCAAAGCCGCAATTCGCCGGACTTCTTTTTGAAGAAGAGCACGGGTGCAGACACTGGCGAGGACAAGGGCCGGATGAAACCGCGAGCCAAATTCTTCTCCAGAAAGTCCCGCAATGCAGCCAACTCGGGGTCCGATATGGAGTACAAACGCCCCACTGGGAGAGGCGCATCGAGGACTAAATCAATGGGGCAGTCATAGGGCCTGTGCGGGGGTAATTGATCTGCCTCTGTCTCGCTGAACACATCAGCAAAGTCAGACAGTTCAGGAGGCAAGGAAACCCTTGGGGAACCCTCCACCTGGCCGGCACAGATATGGCGGGAGTGGTCCACACACTGCAACCTTGGGAAGGTGACCAAGTTCTGTGATCAATAGATCTGTGGGTCATGCGCCCGGAGCCACGCCAGTCCCAAGACCACGGGGAAATGCAGATCTGAGGTGATATAGAACTGGATGGCCTCCACCTGGGAACTGATGGCCATACATAATGGTTGCGTGGTGGCCGTAATTGGCCCAGACAGGAGCACTCGACCATCGATAGTCTGCACTAACATGGGCGGATCCACCGGGCACTGGGGAACAGCCCATTTGGCCACAAATGCTGAGTCCATAAAATTTGTAGTGGCCCCAGAGTCAATTAAGGCATGGACTGGAATCCCCTCTGGCTTGCCAGGTAGGATCAGACATGCCTCCAATATCAGATGTCGTGGAGGTCCACAGGCAGCATCGGAAAGACGTCGCTCAGTGTTGTTGTGGGACACCCGATCTATCACACCGTCTAGATCAGGCTTGGGGCGTTTCCTGACAGAAAAGTAGGGGACTTTCTCGGGGCAGACTCGGTCACTGATGCCCGTTGTCGCTTCTTTGGGCAAAAAGCAGCCAAATGCCCAGGGTCCCCGCAGTAAAAACACAACCCCCCCGATCGTCGTCTGTTCATTTCAGTCACCGATAGACGAGACCTGCCGGCACCCAGCTCTATTGGCTCCTCCCTTTGAACTGGGGTCTCAGGCACAACAGGGGCTGTAGGGGTCTGTGGGGTGGGATGACGACTCCTTCGCTGCTGCAACCGAGCATCAATCCGCAGGCAGAGATGGATCAGCCCATTCATGTCTGAGGGAACATCCACACGGGCCAGCTCATCCAACATCTCCTCCAACAATCCATCCTGGAAGGCATCCACAAGCGCAGCCTCATTCCAGGCGGAATCCTGGCTAAGCAGCTGAAAATCACTGATATAGCCGTGTAGGGGGCGTTGACCCTGCCTCAGAGCTTTCAGGCGTCGAGTAGCAGTCTGCGTCTTTTATAGGGTCCTCAGACATCAGACGCATATGATCACAAAACCCCACAAAGTTGTCCAACAATGGACTAGATTGAGCCAGCAGAGGCATGCCCCAACGAACTGCATCACCCGAAAGAAGGCTTAACACAAACCCCACCTTATCCCGGTCAGTGGGGAAATCAGCTGCTCTCATGCTGATAAAGAGCTGGCATTGTCCCAGGAAAGCAGGAAACAGTTCTGGATTGCCAGTAAATTTATCCGGCATCGCAACTTGGCATTTTCTCCTGGCTGGTGGT
The DNA here is from genome assembly GCA_024449315.1 of Daboia siamensis. Lineage (NCBI taxonomy): Eukaryota > Metazoa > Chordata > Lepidosauria > Squamata > Viperidae > Daboia > Daboia siamensis. The sequence continues at coordinate 357,189 of JAKJMR010000722.1, forward strand.
GGTGATGGGGGTGCAGCATGGACCTGAGCTTGCAGTTGAGCCACCTGAGCTGCCAGCAAAGTGAGTTGCTGGACGAGCTGGGCATTCTCAGCACGTAGCTGCTCCATAATAATAGTAAGGGGTGGGAGGCTGAAGGCAAACTGTTCTGTACTAGCCTGCTACTGGCCCTGCAGAAAAGGCAGCGACAACCCCTTTACAAACGGCAAGAGGCTGGAATTAAGCCTGCCAAATTTATTGACATAAAACAGAGCAAAACAAGACACCAACCATGAAACAGGAGCTATGAAACAGGAACTATTCAAATGGTTGCCTTCAGCAAACCAGCCCTCCCACGCATTCCCCCTTTTATACAGTTCAGGGCGTGGCTTCTCTCTGCCTCCTTCCGAGGTGCCCCATTGCCTTCCTCTGTTTACTCCTGATTGACTGCCTCCTGCATCGGGTGTCCTTGAACAGGGTCAGCTGTGGGTCATCTTCATCCACGCTGTCAGGCTCACACAGCTGGGTCTCCGTCGTGACCAGGTGGGAGGGGCCTGGCTGAGGGCTCTCATCAGCAAGCTCTTCAACACCTCCCTCCTCCTCTGAGTCGTCCGACCCAACTGCCGAACCCACAGGCTGACCCTGAATCACAACAAGATTTTCACAGAGGTAGACTCCCAGAAATTTAAAGGAGGAAACTCTCTCTAAACAGTCCTCCCCGTTGTAAAGTGGGGCAGATTCCTCCTTTTTTCTCCGGAAGTCTAACACCATCTCTTTCGTCTTGCCAATGTTTAGGTGCAAGTTGTTGTTACTACACCATATGGATAGTTTTTGTACCTCCGCCCTATATGCTGTCTCATCCATACCTGTAATAAGACCCACCACAGTTGTATCATCTGCGAACTTGATTATCGCAGTGGATGGGTCAGATGATACACAATCATAAGTGTATAAAGAGTACAGGTAGGGGCTAAGCACACAGCCCTGTGGCATGCCGGTGCAAAGCTTCAGGGGGGTGGACAAAGCAGACCCGACCCTCACTGTTTGTAATCGATCCTTAAGAAAGTCTTTAAAAACCAATCCTTACTATCTCTTGGATTCTGTCATACTATAAAAGGGGACGGGGTAAGCATGGGGGTTTTACTACTTTTACTTCTGTATACAATACAAAGTAACCTTTTGTTGATTCACTTCGGGTCTGTTAACCATAACAATGTAGCCATCCGCCTTTCATCCTATGCCTTTCTGAAGCTCTTCTCTTTACTGACAGCAAGGGAAAAGGGGAGGGGGAAAGATGCAACACTTGGAATCTGGGCTGTAAGAGGATTGAATGATTGTGCCGATGGAGCTGGACTGATGTTATTTTTCCTGAAGTAACACCTAGAAATCTGCCGGTTTGTATCACACAGAACAACTGTGGGTGGGGGGCTGCTTGGGAACACTTTAAAACATTGAATGGTGAGGGGGATCCCCCAGACCCTGTCTAGCATGCCTTCAATCAATTTCTCTTAATAAAAATTCCTGTTGGAAAAAACTGCTTCCAAGAGTTCTGTTTTCTTAAGATATAGATTGAAGTGGGCCCTTACAGCATGAGAACAAAGACAAAAACCTCCTAGAATGCACATGGGTCAATATAAAAGAAAAAAAGAATGTCATTGCCATAGGTATATACCACAGGCCACCCAACCAAGCAGAAAAAAATACTCTTTGCTAACCCGTTAACAAATGTATGTAGAAAATATAAATAACAAGAAAAAGAATCAAGTAAACAGTAAGTCCACTAAAGAGAGAAGATGGCAAGGAAGTAACAGGCAGCAGAGAGAAAGCAGAGCTGCTTGAATCATTCTTTGCATCAGTTTTCACACAAAAAGAAATTATAGCCCAATCTACCAAAAACAACTGAAAAAGACAGACTAGAAATAAAAGTTAAAATAAGAAAAAAAAAATGGTAAGAGAACCCCTATCTGATCTTGATGAGATAGGGACTGGGACCTGATGGATTACATCCCAAAATTCTGAAGGAGGTGGCAGATGTCATCTCAGAACCATTGTACCATATATTTAAAAAATCCTGGAGCACCAGGGAACTACCAGAGGATTGGAAATGGGTTGACGTGGTTCCCATCTTCAAAAAAGGAAGAAGAAAAAACAGACCCAGGAAATTAAAGACCAATCAGCCCAACATCAATACCTGGGAAGATAATGGAAAAGATAATCAAAAAAACAGATCTGCAAACATTTAGAAATAAATAAATTTATAACTAGAAGTCAGCATGGGTTTGTTAAAAACAGATAATGCCAAACCAATTTTTTGACCAAGTAACTAAATTAGTAGACCAGTATAGTATACTTAGACTTCAGGAAGGCATTCGACAAAGTAGACTGCAACCTACTTCTTGGGAAGCTAGAAAAAAGAGGGTTAGTCAGCATCACTATCAAATGGTTCTTTCTGCCCAGTACTCTTCAACTTCATAAATGACTTAGATGAGGGTATAGAAGGGGAACATATCAAATCTGCAGATGATACTAAGCTGGCAGGAATAGCCAACATCCTAGATGATAGACTCAAGGTCTTGACAGACTTGAACACTTGCCCCTATCTAACGAAGTGAAATTCAATGTAGCCAAAAGTAAAGTCTTAACATAGGTTTGAAAAACCAAAAGTACAAATATAGATTCGATGAAACCAGACTTAATATCAGTAACTATGAGAGGGAACTTGGAGTCTTAGTGGACAATCAATTGAATATGAGCCAATATTGTGCAGTGGCAGCCAAAAAAGCCAATGCAATCCTAAATTGCATTAACAAAGGGATTCAATCAATATAACGGGACATACTAATACCATTCTATAAAGCCTTAGTAAGACCATACCTAGAATACTGCAACCAATTTTGCTCTCTACACTATAGAAAAAATGTTGATACTCTAGAAAAAGTGCAAAGAAGAGCAACAAAGATGATTAGGGGACTGGAGGCTAAACATATGAAGAATGGTTACAGGAACTGGGCATGGCTAGGACAGGGGAGACATGATACCAGTGTTCCAATACTTGAGGGGCTGTCACAGAGAGGAGGGGATCAACCTATTTTCCAAAGCGCCTGAAGGCCAGACATGGATGGAAACAGATCAGGTAGAGATTCAACCTAGAAATAAGGAGAAATTTTTTGACAGTGAAAACAATCAACTAATGGAACAGTTTGCCTTCAGATGTTGCATGAGTTTAATCACTGGAAGCTTTCAAGAAGAGACTGGACTGCCATCTGTCAGAAATGGTGTAGGGTCTCCTGCTTGAGTGGGGGTTTGGACTAGATGATCTACAAGTCCCTTCCAATTCTGATGTTATGTTATGTTATGTTATGTTATGTTATGTTATGTTATGTTATGTTATGTTATGTTATGTTATGTTAT
>JAKJMR010000722.1:360585-373408 GCA_024449315.1 Daboia siamensis
ATGTTATGTTATGTTATGTTATGTTATGTTATGTTATGTTATGTTATTCTATGTTATGTTATTCTATGTTATGTTGTTATGTTATGTTATGTTATGTTATGTTGTGTTGTGTTGTGTTGTGTTGTGTTGTGTTGATGTGATGTTATTTATGATTTTAATGGGAAAAATTACCAGGGATGGAGGTCAAAGTGGGATTGATCTATCTGTCCAATCATCCATGCATCCATTTCTCCATCCATCCAAAATGTAAGAATGCAGTTGAAATTTAGGAGTCAAGGAAGAACGAGGAGTACATCACTTTTTAATATAGAGAAGGATATGTTCTCTCTTGGTTTCTTTGTGGAACAGAAACAATTGCTTGCTTTTTGTGATGATATGTACTATGCCAATCTGACTTTCTTAAATCCTATGAAATCTACTTAAGTTCCTGAATGAATCAGGACACTATGTTTTTCTCTGAACTGTCCAATATTGCTGCATATCATTTTCTGTACCGCAGTAAAAGCTGCGGTTCTGAAAGCATGGATTTGCCATAAAGGTTCACTGGAAAGATTGATGGGCCCTTACTCCAAGGAACTTCCTTAAAATTCAATACTAAGACAAGAAAAGAGAACCAAAAAAAGTTTCAAAACCTGAAAGAAAAGAACAGCCATCACTGCTATCTAGAGGGGAAAATACTGCATCTGTCGGACAAAATCGCTCGGATTCGGGCCGGTCTGGATTCCGACTGGGCAGAGTCTGACGGAGATGACATGAGCGGTCTTGGTGATGTTATCTGGGAAGAGTTCGACCTTGTGACTCCAGAAGATGTGGACAGGATCATGGGGAAGCTGAGCTCCACCACGTGTTTATTGGACCCATGCCCCTCCTGGCTGGTCTATGCGGCTCGGGAGGGGACATGAGGCTGGCTCCAGGCAGTGATAACTTCTTTTTTGAGTGAGGGTAACTTTCCTGCTGCCTTGAAGGAGGCGGTGGTGAGGCCCCTCTTCAAGAAGCCTGCCCTGGACCCGGCTATTTTGAATAACTATTGTCCGGTCTCCAACCTTCGCTTTCTGGCGAAGGTTGTTGAGAGCGTGGTGGCGCATCAGCTCCCTCTGTTCCTGGAGGAAGCGGATTATCTGGACCCGTACCAATCAGGCTTTAGGCCTGGGTACAGCACAGAGATGGCATTGGTCGTGCTGGTGAATGATCTCTGGCGGGCTCGGGACAGGGGTTGCTCCTCTGTCCTAGTTCTATTAGATCTCTCAGCGGCTTTCGATACTATCAACCATGGTATCTTACTGCGGCGCCTCAGGGGGTTGGGAGTGGGGGGCACTGTTCTCCAGTGGTTCTCCTCCTACCTCCTGGGACGTTCACAGTCGGTGTTGACAGGAGGGCAGAGGTCGGCCTCAAGGCCTCTCGTTTGTGGAGTTCCTCAGGAGTTGGTCCTCTTGCCTCTCCTGTTCAACATCTATATGAAGCTGCTGGGTGAGATCATTCGTGGTTTTGGAGTGGGGTATCATCAGTATGCCGATGATACCCAGCTTTTCATTTTCACCCCAAACCACCCCAGTGATGCCCTCGATGTGATGTCCTGTTGCCTAGAGGCGGTTCGGGTCTGGATGGGGAGGAACAGGCTTCGCCTCAATCCCGACAAGACCGAGTGGTTGTACGTTTCGGCATCCCGGGAAATTCAGTTTACTCCATCTTTAACCATGGGGGGTGAGGTGTTACCCCCCGTAGATAGGGCTTGCAATTTTGGTGTCCTCCTGGATTCACAGCTTAGTTTGGATGACCATGTAGGAGCTGTGATCAGGGGGGCTTTTCCCCAGGTTTGCCTGGTGGGCCAGTTGCGACCCTATCTGGACCGGGATGCCTTGCGTACAGTCACTCATGCACTCGTGACCTCTCATATAGACTACTGCAATGCTCAGCTGGTGCAGAATGCGGCTGCGCGAGTTGTGATGGGGGTCTCCCGATACTCCCATGCAACACCTCTTCTCCACAAGCTGCATTGGCTTCCAGTTGCCCTCCGGGTGAGATTCAAGGTGCTGGTGATTACCTATAAAGCCCTAAATGGCATGGGTCCGGACTACTTACGGGATCACCTGCTGCCGGTGTCATCTTTCCTTCGTCCTGTGCGCTCCCACAGAGAGGGCCTCCTCAGGGTGCCGTAGGCCAGAGAGTGTTGGCTTGCGGCCCCCAGGGGGAGAGCATTCTCTGTGGGCACGCCAGCCCTCTGGAATCAATTACCGGTTGACCTCCGGATGGCTCCCGACCTTCGCTCTTTTCGCCGGGATCCGAAAACCTATTTATTTGAACAGGCCGGCCTGGTTTAAGGGTTTGGGGTATTTTTAATTATTTATTGTTAGGGCTTAATTAATTTAATTTCATTTTAACTTTTGTATGTAAAGCATTTACTGCCCTGTACACTGCCCTGAGTCCTTCGGGAGAAGGGCGGAATAGAAATTCAATTAAAATAAATAAATAAAAAATTATTAATTAAGATAATATTTATATAAAATGTTTTCTGTTAGCTTTACCAATAAGTTCCTCTGACCTATTGTAGCATTATGTTCCTTTCATATGCTTCACAAATGTATAGGGAGCTTTCACATTTAAGAAACTAACAATACATTTTAAAATTAATCATATACCTAAATGAAGAAACAAATATATATAATTACTTCTATTGCATCTTCTACCCCTTTTTAATTTTAAAGGCAACCAATTAATTATATAAAGAAACCACAGTGGCAGTACTGATTAAATCATTTTTCTTTTGTTTTTTTCTTTGTAACATGTTATATGCCCTAAATGTTACGGGAATATACAATACTGAGAAAACAGGGCTGAAGTAGACAAGCTAACCACATTGTTGCTATTTATGAAACAATTTAATGTGACAAAGATATCTCTCAGCCATAGCAATATCTATATGCAGAAATCAAATGTGCTTGATTATTGAATTATAATTTGTATTGCAATTCTTCCAAAGAAATGTAGCTGGATGGCAAGAAATATGATCTGTAGTCTTGATAATACCTAAAAATGGCAAATTTGCTTTAGTGCCTTGCCTCTTTTAAACAGGGTTGATGGGATAAGGCCTATTTTAATCAAAGATGATAAACTTTATTGTATAAGATCCAAAGACTTGAAAGCTATTTAGAATAATTTGTAAAAAAGAGAAAATAATTAATCCTTATACTTTTACATATATAGAGAGATCAAATTCTTAAAAATATAAGAATATGAAAAATAACCTTTTATCATTATAATTATATTATTATAAAGCAGTGAAATGCCTAAAATTTTAGTGTCATCCTACCCTGTTTTGGCAAAGTTTGTCCAATAGGTCATAACAACCGCACTGAGCATGACATCATTCTTTGAAAAGTTGCAGTTGAATAATTCAGTAGGACCTATCATGGGGATACCAAACACATAAGGGACTTCATCACCATGTGCAGAATCAGCCCAAGTGGGTTTCATTTCACTTTGGCAATGGTGATAAAATGCATAGAAGTAGGTTGGAGAACCATATTGAGCATGGAGGTCTGCTGTGGCAACAGCTGGTGCAACCCATTGGTGGTCAGTAAAAAGTGCTACCAGGGTCTTCCTTCGTGTTTCAGGATTCTCCTTGTCTGCCCAATCTGTGTACATGAATTTAATGGTTTCTCTTAGAGTATCTTTCCCTTCTGGATAACCATATAGATTGTCCACAAAATTAGACACGGAGAAATCAAAATCATTTGGAGATATGCCTTCTTCATTATCCACAATTCCATCTACAAATTTTAAACCTTCTCCTTGGTTTACACCTAGCATTATATCATAGTTCAGAAATTCTCCCTGTTCCATTAGAATCTGTGGATCATCTGGAATTACATCCCCATCAATCACAGGCCCAAAGGCAATGTGGTATGTAGCTGGCGTGATTGTTTGCTGAATGAGTTCTTTGTAGTTCTTATTCCGAAAGCATTCAACTAAGTCTGTAGTGTCCAAAGTGTTGCATCCCACTTTTTCTGCCAAAATTGCAGTGTACTTGGCAGGCTGGTAATTCACTGCCCAGCTGGACAGGGCTGTTCCACTCTGAATGATTGCTTTTTGGAACAGACCTGCAGATGCAAAAGTGAAAATTAAAATACACACACAAAGAAAAGGTGACAAAGCAAAAGGAATATTTATATGATTTCAAGAAGACGTACTGATTAAGAGAAGCACAGTTCAGTTTGCTTAGAACAATGACAACAAAACATTATTGCAGTCCTCTTGCCAAATAATAGCTATATTTCCTCTCATATTCAATGTTCATTGTATTAAAAAAAAACTGTGAATATCTAAGAGGTGAAATTATTTCTGAAATGTACAGCACATTGAAATAATTGACTCCAATTTTCACTGAATCCATCTATGTAATAGGATGTTACTTTCTCTTCCTAACATAGATACACATTGATAGCAATTGTTATCTGGCAACATTAACTTTTTTATTTTTTAAAAACACCTGCAATGCTTTTGACATTTGTATCTGGACTTTGCTAAGCTTCATGAAATCTCTTATACATAAGCTACTTCAAAACAGAGAACTGATTTGACAATCAAGTCTGCAGATTTTGTTCAAAGGGATGATTCAATCAACTCAACTTCAAACAGAATAGTGGAGTAGAATATTTCAGTAGAATATTGTGCAGTCTAACACAAATTTATATCTTTTTTTTTTGCAATATGTGTGGTTGACCAATCAAATTGTGGCAAAAGATTTTTGGATGCTGTATTTTTTAGAATGGAATTGTACTCATTTGGTCCTGATTAGTTTATTGATTTAATCTATATATTATGTAAACATTTATTCTCATGACTTTTAACCGGGCAAATAATGCATGATAGGGCAACAATTTTTGAGCTAAGGGACCTCAAGTGGGCTAAATTATAGAATGCATTCAAAATCTGTGACCCATGTCTCCCATGGTAATGAAATTTGGAAAAGTGTTTGCTACAGATTGCTGCTGCAGTCACTGATCTTCATTTTCAATGTCTCTTGAAAGTTTCCCAGCCAGTCTCCCAATGCCTTGCTTCCTCCCCCACTCATCAGCAGCCACTTACCTACCTGTCGAAAAGGGGAAGGGAAGGGAAGGGAAGGGAAAGGAAGGGAAATTTCCATTGTTAGTTTCCCATATGGAAATTCAGTGAGGAAGCTGGCAGGGAGTTGGAAGTCACTTCTGCTCCCATTACTTTTTTACCCATGCTTAGTCATTCTGTTTCTTTGTTTAAATAAGGAAATATCATTGAAACAATGATCCATCCAGGCATGTGTGTCTAGTATAACATAAGTTGCTGATATCATACAGGTAGTCCTTGACTTACAACCATTTGTGACCATTTGAAGTTGTAGACACTGAAAAAAATGAAATTTCCATTTATGACCCAACACATCTCCATGGTCATGTGTTCAAAGTTGGACACTGGCAACTGGCATGTATTTATGAAAGTTGCAATCTCCTATAGTCATGTGATCACCTTTAGTGAACTTCTGATAAGCAAAGTCAACGGGGAAGCCAGATTCATTTAACAACTGTGTTATTAACTTAACAACTGCAGTGTTTTACTTAACAATTGTGGCAAGAAATGTTATAAAATGAGGTGAAATTCACTTAATAAATGTTTCACTTAACAGAAAATTTTGGCTCAATTGTGGTTGTGAATTGAGCATTACCTGTACTAATTTCTAGAACCAATTCCTACTGATTTTGCAATCCACTCTTGCTTTATGACTATTAAAATTATATTATTTAACATGGAGAATGGTTACCTTCTGAATAGTGGGATAAAGTCAACAGACTAACACAAGATGCTCCAGCTCCTGATCCAAAAATAGTGACTCTTTTGGGGTCTCCTCCAAATGATCCAATATTTTCTTCAATCCATCTCAGAGCTTGAATTTGGTCAAGTAATCCATAATTGCCTTTTGCTGCTTGGTCTCCAGTACTTAGGAAACCTACAAATTAAAAAAGAAACAAAAAAAGGAAGGAAAGAATACATTAAACTCACTAGTCAACGAATGAGTTACAGGGCACGCACTACATATCTTTCCATCTTCCAATTTTCAAAAGCTTACAGTTCTACTAAAATATAATTAATACAAGCTTTAAGGACCCAATTATTTTTTCTATCATATAAAAATGTAGGAAGTATGGCTATTTTTGTTTCTTTTATATTTATTCTCCTATAGCAATTACAATATTAAGAAAGGTTTGGTTTTTTTAAAAGTGTTTCCTGTCTGGTCTATGTAATAAGGCAGATAGGAGCTGACAATTTTGAGGCCTAACCCAAACACAACTTTGTGAGATCCAAGCAAATCCAGTTCTCTTCAGGGAGGGAAGATTTTTCTTTTAACAATCTTTTATTATTTTTTTATAATCACAAATCCTTAATATTTTATAAGCAACATGTTGTCTGGGTTCCAGTATTTAGCTTACTAATACATATTAAACTCCTTTCTCTCTACCTCCTTTCTCTAGCCATTGATAAAATGTATCCCATGTTCTGAAGTATTCTGAATCTTCTTTCTTTCATTTTCAATGTAAGTCTGTCCATTTCTACACCAAAATTTTCTTGATTATCTCTTCCTCCACTGGTAATACTTCATCTTTCCAATATTGAGCAAATACAAGTCTCACTGCAGTTAATAAATGTAACATTAAATATAGACATTCTTTCTCATAATTTCCTACAATTATGCCTAACAACAATAATTTGGGCTTAAAATCTACATGTTTTCTCTAACCATATATGTATTCTTGACCAAAATCTTTTGGGGCATGTCCATCAAAGTTGATAGTATGGGCCTGTTTTTTGTCTACATTTCCAATAATTGCTAGACATATTTTTGAACATTTTTGCTAACTGCATAGGTGTTAAGTAAAACATTTTATATAGGTTTTCTTTGTAAGCCACTGCCTTTGTTATTTTAGACTTTCTTTCCCAAAGGCTTTGCCAGTTTTCTAATTCTATGTTAAGCCCAAAGTTTTTTGCCCACATTATCATTGTTTCTTTTACTTGTTCCTCTTCCATCTTTAACATATATTTATACAGATTCTTAATCAATTTTTCATCTGATGTCAATAGTATCTGGTCAAATTCTTTTTCTTTATAAAATCGAGATGTTTTAGGATCTTTTTCCTATCTTGTTTGAATTTGCAGGTGTGGCCACCATGATGGATAATGCCCTGTTCTTCCAGTTCTTGTCTAGATTTTAGTTTCCCTTCAATATTCTAAATGTCTTTATAAGTCAAAATTTTCTGATAGTTAATTAGATTGGGTGAACAAGCACTTCCATTGTTGAAAACCATCCAGGTATTTTCATATAAATTTTCACTTTTACCTTTTCCCATTCTAGAAAAAGTGCATTTCTTATATAGTGGTTTTGAAAGTATTCATGTATTTTATTCTTCCTATACCATAGGAAGGCATGCCATCCAAGTTGTAGGTCATGCCCTTCTAGGTATAATAATTATTTATGTCTAAAGGTTATTTATTCTTTTAACTATGTTAATACAGATGCCTGATATTATAAAGGCCAATCTATGTTAATACAGATGCCTGATATTATAAAGGCCAATCTGGCAGCCCAAATCCTCCATTTTCTTTTGCTTCCTGTAGCATTTTCAATCTAATTGTCAGGACCCACCCCAATCAACATCTTAGGAAAGAAGAACTCTTGGAGACAGGATTGTCCAAGCAGGAACTTTTACTAAAACATGATTGACAGTGGATAATCTAGACAGGATCTGGAAACTGTGCTGCAGATTGATACTTTTAAAGTGTCCCCAAGTAAAAACCCCTCCCCTCAGTCCATTTGGTCAGTCTCGGATCAGTTAAGTTTCATGTATCAAAACCTTTCATGGGGAAGAAAGAACTTCCATGCATTTACAACATTTGTTTCCTCCCCTTCAAATACCAATCGGAGATACAAACCAGAATCCCCCCCTCTTTCTTTTTTCTTCTCAGTTCAAAGGTTCTTTCCCTGATCTTTAATGATGGCCCCCAGGCAGGCTGAATAAACAACCTTGAATCTAATGGATAGGGATGGCCAATTAACATCTTCTCTTCCCTTCCTTGGGAATGGCAGAATCCAGTAAGGGGGTGAGATTTAGGTTTGTAAAGATAAGGTTAGGAATGGAACATAAATGGATTCTGACAATCTGCGCTCCTTAAAAGAAAGATAGGTCCATCTGTAGAGGAAATAAAATATAAAAGTTACCCCGGTTTGTTAGAATATTCTGTATGAAACATCTTAAGCAACTTTGGTGCTCTAATGTGATGTTTATTGACCCACTCATTTTCTGAGGAGGGGAGGTGTTTCCAAGCTACTAGATATTGAATTGCTCCATGGTGTTTCCTGGAATCCAGGACTTCCTTCATCTCAAAGTGTTGTTCTCCTTCCACCATGATGGGAGGTGGTGGTGGTGGGTTTGTTTGTAGGGGTGACTGTTGTTCCCTTTTTAGTAAACTGCAGTGAAAAATTGGGTGCATCTGCCTAAGATTTTTGGGTAGTCAACTGTTATTGGTTTATGATTCTTTTAATTGGAAAAAGTCCAGTATATTTTGGTCCTAGTTTTTTTACAGGGTTGTAGTGATTTAAGGTATTTTGTGGATAAATATACCATCTCTCCCACCCTGAATGGTTTGGGATCAACTCTCTTTTTGTCTGCCTGTGTCTTGTATCCTTGTCTAGCTTCATCTAAGGCTTTCCTAATGATTGGCCAGGTGTTTTGTAATTGTGCAATCCATTCCTTCAGTGCTGGGATTACCCGTTTGTTTGGGGTTAGTTCTGGCTTGGGGTTGAAACTTTGACCGGTAATTATTTGAAAAGGAGTGTAACCTGTGCTGGAGTGGACTGCATTATTATATGCCACTTCTGCGAAAGGCAGTGGGTCCATCCAGTTTGTTTGCTGGAAATTAATAAAGCATCTTAAATATTGCTCAAGTACTGAGTTAGATTTTTCACATTGACCGTTCAGTCCTTGGGTGGTTCCTAAAAGGGATAAAAATTCTTTCCAAAATGCTGACGTAAATTGGACCCCCTATCAGGTATGATATGTTGTGGTGCCCGATGCAATCTGTAAATATGCTGCACGAAAAGTTTTGCTAAGGCTTTTGTGGTGGGGATCTTTTGGCAAGGGATGAAGTGCACTTGTTTGGTAAACAAGTCTGTGACCATCCAGACTACAGTGTTCCCATTGTTTTCTGGTAATTCCACTATAAAATCCATGGATATTTCTTTCTGGGGGGGGCTGAGGGGTTCACCACCAGTTGTAACAGTCCTGGCGATTTCCCTAGCAGCCTCTTAGCCATCGCACAAATTTGGCAGCTGCCCATGTAGCTTTCTATGTCCTTTTTAATGGATGGCCACCAAAAGTACCTTTTAGTTAAGTGTAGGGTTTTTACAAACCTGAAATGTCCTGCTGATTTTGTATCATGGCAAAGCTCCATGAAATTGACCCTCTGGGTGGCAGGTATATATAACTTCTCACCCACCCAGGGTAGTCCATCTTTAATTGTGCACACAATGGTTCTATTTTTCTGGAACCATTCATCAGTTTTCAAAGACTTTCGGAATTCTATTCCAGTTTGACTCTCCACCCACAGCTTCATTTTTGCTTGGGTTCTGGTGGTGACTGGTGCTGTTGTTTGGGCATGAGTGGTTTAGAGTCAGTGATGCATGTGCTGTTAAATTGGGGCATGCGAGATAATGCATCTGCCAAGAAGTTCTTCCCCCCCAGGTAAGTGGTTGAGAGTGAAATGGAATTGGTGAAAATGTTGGGACCAGCAGGCTTGCTTAGGGGTGAGTTTCTTGGGTGTTTTTAGTGCTTCCAAATTTTTGTGGTATGTCCAGACCTGGAAGGGGATTTTATTTCCTTCAAGGAACTGGTGCCATGTAAGTAATGACCGCCACACAGAGTACACCTCCTTTTCCCACATGGGCCAACGTTTTTCTGTCTCTGTGAGTTTCCTGGATGTATATGCACATGGTTGCAATGCCCCCTCATCATTTTCCTGTAATAATACAGCTCCCACTGCCACATTGCTAGTGTCTGCCTATATTACAAAAGTTTTATTGGGATCTGGGTGTCTCAGGACAGGTTTGGTAGAAAAAAGTCTCTTTAGCCTCTCAAATGCTGCTTGACATTCCATTGTCCACTTCAGGGGCTGGTTGGGTTTCACTGGGGACCTCCCCTTCATTTTCAACAAGTTTGTGAGTGGCAGGGCTATTTGGGCAAACGAAGGGATGAATTGGCGGTAGAAGTTTGCAAACCACAAGAAACTTTGCAATTGTTTCCATGTGTGTGGGGGGTTACCATTCTAATATGCCCTGAATTTTTCAGGGTCCATTTTGATGCCCTCTGGGAATATGCGATACCCCAGGTAATCTATTCTTTCCTGGTGGAATTCACATTTCAATAGTTTAGCTGCTTTAGCATATAGGTGGGCAGCCCACAACTTTTTCAGAACTGCTCTGATTAGGTTAATATGTTCCTCTTTGGTCTCAGTGAAGATAAGGATGTCATCTAGGTAAACCAGGATCCCCTTATATAGGTGTTCTCTTAGCACTTCATTAATTAATTGCATAAAAACTGTGGGGGGCCCTTGCAGTCCAAATGGCAGGACTTTGAACTGATAGCAACCCATTGGGCAATTGAATGCAGTCTTCCATTCATCCCCTTCCTTAATCCTAATGCGGTAGTATGCTACTTTCACATCTAGTTTGGTAAAAATCTTTCCTTTCGATAGGTGGAATAGCATATCCTTCATTAGGAGTAGGAGATACAGATTACATTCACTAATTGTGTTAAGATTGTGGTAATCAACGCACAAATGAAGAGAGCTGTCCTTCTTCTCCCTGAACAGGACCGGGGCAGCCTCTTTGGGTTTGGTAGGCTCAATAAAACCCCTTTCTAAGTTTTTATTTATGAATCTTTCCATCTCCGCTGTTTCCTTTAGGTTCATGGCATACATCCTGGGCTTCGTGAGTTTTGCCCCGGGTTTGAATTCTATAGCACAGTCTGTGGCCAGTGAGGGTGAAGCTCATCTGCCTGTTCCTCACTGAAAACTTCAGCAAGGTCCCTATATTCCTCAGGTATTTCTGTTAACCCCTTCTCTTCCCCCACTGATGCTGTCTCCTCTCTTTGGGTTGGGGGGGTGCTTTGGGGTTTTAAGCTCCTATGCTCCCCTGCTGAGAAGTTGAGTTCTGCTGTCCTTCAATTTATCCAGGGGTTCCATTTCTTTATCCATTCTAGTCCTAAAATCATTGGGTATTCCATGCCTGGGGCCACTACAAATGTTATGTCTTCCTCATGAGTCCCCAGGGACAGGTGAACTGGTAAGGTGGCTAGGGTAGCTAGGAACCCCCTGCTATGGACCCATCTAGCTGTCCAAAGGATATTGGTTGTTTTATTCTCCTCATTGTGATGCCCAAATTCCCCACCAGCATCGGGCTAATGAGGCAATGGGTGCAGTAGAGTCTGTCAGGGCTTTTACTTTGATGGCTTCAAGCATAAAGGAAGGTAATATAGCCACTGTCTTAAGGATGGGTGGAATGGATCCATTTACCAATGGTTCTCCCTCCCAGCTGTCTTCCGAGGTGTCCACCACCCCTGTGGGATAGGTTGGAATCCCCTCCCAGTCCTTGGCAGGGTTTGGGGACTCTACAGCCTCTGTCCCCCTCATGGCAGGTTCTTTTGGGTTGCCTTGGGACTTCCCTGGTCTCCTGGAGGGTGATGCCTCTGTTTTGTGCTGAGGGGCTTTTGAGCGGCATTCTGCAGTGCAATGGCCCTCTCCCGCATTTGAAACAGCCTGTTGATTTCTTAGCCATGGATGGTGGTTTTGCCACCTCGCGTGTTTGCTCGGGTTGCAACCGGCCATCTGCCCTGCCTGACTGTTTTGATTCTCTTCTGGGCCTTACGATCAGCCAAAGGATCCTTGAACTGCCTCCTCAAGGATGACATGAATCGGTTGACGTCGTTGAGTTCTGGGGCGTTGGAGTCATGCAGGTTCACCACCCAGTCTGCAGCCGATCCGTCCAGGGTGGATTGCACAATGTGGATGAGGGTTTGTCACTGGTGATGTCCCGTCCATATTCTTACATATAGCTGAAAAACCCCAAGCTTGGTGGCTCTCCACTGAATTTTGCTTCCAGGGGTGGTAGTCTTTGAATGGATCGTTGTCTGTGCAGTGGGCAGTATTGCCCCTCATCCTGATCCCCATCTGTGGTTCGGTGGGGTGGGTGTGCTGCTAAGGTTGCAGCTCCTGGTCCAGCAGATGGCCCTGGTGTTGCAGTTTCTGGATCCCCCAACTGTCTCTCCAATTGCGGCCCCAGGCACTGCTGTGGTTGAGGTATTCCAGTTTTTCTTCTCTTAGTGAGCTAAGGCTTTTCTTCATCAGGTCAGCAGCTTTCTTTAGGATCCACTCCTCTTCACTGATGTGCAGGGAGCTCTCCATCTCTTGCCTCCATTTCGGTTGGTGGCCACCCTGCCTCAGGGTCACTTTCCTCAATGCCTTTTCCCACTCGCTTTTCCTTCCAACACCCGTTGACCACCACTGTCTGCGCTCATGCATCTCCACCACCTCTACCCCAGAGGAATATGATGCTTCAGCTTCTGACCGTTGGTGGGGTTTCGTTTGGGGGGAAGACTCCCTTTCCATGGGGCTTTCCTCCTCTCTTGCCTCATCGTTAGACATTGTATTTTTTGCAAAGTCCCCTGGTAAGGTTTTTCCTTCCAGGTTGACTCTTAATGCAGATCCTGTCTAATGTCAGGACCCACCCCAATTCACATCTTAGGAA
>JAKJMR010000722.1:373418-391144 GCA_024449315.1 Daboia siamensis
AGCTGTTGAGATGGAGTGACGTATTATCAATATGGGATGGGCAGAAGAGCTTTGGAAGCTCTGATCCACTGCCTGGAGATCATTAGGTCCAGAGAGAGAAAAACAACATAGGCTTAATTCCATATAGTAAGCATAGCAACTATTTCCAAAGGTAGTTCATTTTGGATATTAAATGAACTCTAATGAAACATCTGGATATCCTCATGGACTCACAAATTCTGCATAAATAGCAGTTAGAGACTATGACTTTTGCACAGTAACATGTTGTATACCAGTTGTGACTATTCATGAAAAAGAAAACTTTTCTCTAGGTTGTGATGTTGTCATATAATTGCTAGACTGCTGCAGTTTGTTTTATATAAGTCAGCCCTTGAAAATTATATGGAAACCTATTGATTCAGCACACAGTAACAGAAGAACACCAGTTAACAATAATGGAGTCTGCACTGGCTGCCATCTGTTGAAGGAAAAGTCTTCATTGTGGTTCCATCCAAGCTGGGGATAAACAACATGGCAACTGCTTTAGGAAGAAGGTTACAGTTTATTGCAGAGGAAAGCCAGACAGAAAGATGGTTCCAGAAGAAAAAGGACTGAGCACATGTAGGTTTTTATACCCTCTGGAGCCTTTTGTTTGGAGTTATTTCCTGTGTCAGGCTTTGTATTTCCTGTGTCACGTATTCTGACCTGAGTCTGGGTGTGCCTTTCTGGTATTCTTGATGGTTGTGTGGGTGTGCCTTTTCTGGTATCCTTGATGGTTGTGGGTCAATCCTAGTATGTCCCTGGGGCTGGGGTATGTAGATTTTAAGTCTTTTATCTTCCTAAGCTTCTAGCTCCAATCTTCCTGATGGTTTACATTTGCATGTCTATAGAATTTTTTTTCTGCTTGGGGGAAGGAGACCTGGACTATTAAGAAAACTGGGCATGCTTTCCTGGTTCTTCAATATCTTTTTAGGAAATATATTTTTCTGTCCTTTTAATATTTCCTTTTCTGGGGAGCTGACTTCCCTCAATCCCCCCTTGGCACCATATAGTTTGAGTGACACACTTACTGGCACAAGATTAAAATTGGTCTGATCAGAGATACTTGGTAAACAAGCTTTAAACTGTTAATGCAAAAAGAAGAAAAACGGAGAGGCAGAAAAAGGATCCCTGCAGTTTCTCCCAAAAGGGAGCTTCCAACCCATAAAGTTCTAAAAGTCAGGGCAAAAACTTTGTTAGGTGGAAAAGAAATTTATAGTGTCCAATATTCTGTCCCAGTCCTTTTCAAATGTTGGATGTCACCTTTAGCTTCCAATCAGGTTTGCACATTACTCCCAAAATTCTTCACAGCCATGGTTTGCCTCAGTACATAATCACTGGCTACCCATTTTCAAGACTTATTTCCTGCGTTAGCTCTTAGTTCAGTGCATCCAGGCTTGTAATGTCCAATTGAGGTTAGCCAGTATGCAAGCCAAGCTATTTTTTTTTCTTAAATTGCACATAGTGAATCCACCAGTACAAAATATTCAAGGCTTAGGTTTGAGATCTCTTTTCTGCTACTTCCTCAGTCAGGGCATATGAATTGCAAATCACCTGAAGGGGCCTGGTTCCCTCCCCCTTGGAATTTTGCTGGAAGTTGTTCCTACAAAGTTTTTAATGACACAGGACAAGAATCAGGCTGGAGCTTTACTGAAGATAAAGATAGACTCAATATGATTCTGAATGGTGTGTGTGTGTGTGTGTGTGTGTGCACACACGGCTACTAATACAAACAGGGCATATGAATTGCAAATTACCTGAGGGGGCCTGGTTCACTCCCCTTGGAATTTTGCTGGAGTTGTTCCTACAAAGTTTTTAAAGACACAGGACACCAATGCCCAGTGTATGAACAGTAAACAGGGTGAACTAGAAATCCAGGTAAATGAGGGCAGATATGACATTGTTGCCATTATGGAAACATGGCAGAATGAAACCCACAAATGGAACACTCAGCTAGAGGGATTTAAATTATTTAAAGGAAAAAGACCAAATAAAAGAGGTGAAGTTTCTCTATCTATAAGAAATAACTACATCTCTACGGAAAAGAGCACAACAATGATGAAAAGTGTCTTGAATGCATTTCAGTCAATATAGAGGGGGGGAAATGACATTGCCATAGGTGTATACTATAGGCCACCCAACCAAACAGAGGAAATAAATAAACTTTTTGCTCGTCAGCTAACTAAGGTATGTAGGAAGCACATCACAATAGTAATGGGGGACTTTATTTACCTTGGCATCAACTGGAGACAAACTGCACCAAGTGGAAGATCAAACAGATTCCTGACAAACCTAGCAGACAACTTTGACTCTGAAAAGTAGAGAAGGGAACTAGGGGATTATCCATACTGGATCTAATCCTCACTAACAGAGATGAAATGATAGAAGGTGTTGAAGCCACAGGAACCTTGCGGGGGGGGGGGGAGGGAGAGTGATCATGCAATATTAGAATTCAACATTATGAAAGCACAAGCAATAGCCAAACTAGAACCGTGGTGGCGAACCTATGGCATGCATGCCACAGGTGGCACGCAGAGCCGCCTCTGTGGGCACGCATACCATTGCCCCAGTCCTAGGCATTCAGCTGGGTTTTATAAAACTTTTTCACTTTAGGCCTCCACCACCGTGTGCAAAAAAAAAAAAGATTCAATCAATTTCAACTTCTCACAGGAAAAAAAAGATCTTGCAAAATCGGGATTGATTGATTGAACATTTTAGTCCCACCCAGTCTGCCATTACCACTGCAGCCACGCCCACCCAATGGGCCACACTTATCCGGCACCCAACAATACATAAGTAGGTTTTGGGTTGCAGTTTGGGCACTTGGTCTCTAAAAGGTTCGCAATCACTGAATTAGAATCTTGGACTTAAGGGAGCTAATTTCAATAAATTTAGAGAGGGCTTAGGAAGGATTCCATGGATGAGAATCCTCAAGGGGAAAACAACTCAAAAAGCTTGGGAAATTTCTTTTAAAAAAAACAGTCTAGCTAGCACAATACCAACAAAGAGGAAAAATAACAGCTCTCAAAAGAAACCAACATGGCTGCATAAAGAACTCTCTGATAAATTGAAAAATAAAAAGGACAAGTATAAAAAGTGAAAAGGGGCACATAACTAAAGCAGAATATCAGCAAATAGTCCAAGTCTGCAAAGATGAAGTGAGGAAAGCTAAGGCTCAAAATGAACTAAGGCTTGTGACCAAAGTTAAAAATAACAAAAAAAGCTTCTATTAACATGTAAAAAAACAAGGAAAAAGTCAAGGAAATGATTGGTTCATTAGTGGGGAAAGTGGCAAGAAGGTGACAAGCAACAGGGAGAACTATTTAACTCATTTTTTCTTTTTCTTTTTTGCATCTGTCTTTACACAAAGGGAGAGAAAAAAACAGTCCAACCTATCAAAAACAATAGCATAAAAATAGATTAGAAACACAAGTTAAAATAGGCAAGAAAATGGTAAGTGAGCCCCTATCCAGCCTAGAAGAGTTCAAATCACCAGGACCAGATGGATTACACCCAGGGTTCTCAAGGAACTGGCAGATGTGATCTCAGAACCACTGAACTATATTTTTCAAAGATCCTGAAGCACTAGGACTGGAAAAAGGCTGATGTGGTTTCCATCTTAAAAAAAAAAAAAAAAAAAAAGCAGAAAAAAAGAAGAAGAAAAATAGATCCAGGAAACTACAGACCTATCAGTCTCACCTCAATACCTGGGAAGATTCTGGAAAAGATAATCAGACAACAAATCAATGAACACCTAGAGCACGGGTCGGCAACTCGTGCTTCTGGACCTGCATATGGCTCTTTCAGCTGTCTCCTGCTGCTCCCAGTCCTCCTCTGCCATGTGCAATCCAAAAAAAAAAAAAGTGGGACTAAAAAAGTTCAACCAATCAATTCAAACTTACCACAGAAAAAAAACTTGTGAAATTTTAATTGATTGGTTGAAGTTCTTTGGTTTTTGGGACTGCCCACAAGCTGTTTGTGGGACTGTCCACAAGCTGTTTGTGGGACTGCCCACAAACCTCTTTTCTTCTTTGGACTGCACGTGGTGGCAGCGGAGGAAGAGATGGGAGGACTGCTGGGTCAGTTAGATGGGGCGTGCTCCAACAATCGTTTTGAAAGAAGGGGAAGATGGCACCTGACTGATTTTTTTTTCTTTTTAACAAGAAGCGAAAGTGTTTTTTTTTCAAAGTAATGTGACTGTTTGAACTGAGTAGGAATATGTAAAATGGACTTTGAAACCTTAAAAGAGCTAGTTACAATTTGGAGGTGCTAAAAAGTTATTTTCAAGATTTGGTGATTTCACAGTTTAACTACAAAGTAACAAATGGACTTGAAAGTGAAAGTGTGTATTGAAAGTTATTAGTTGCAAAAATGGCTCCCAAACCACATAAACCTGTTTTTAAAAGTGCTGAGGCATTGTTTGTTCAGCAATCTGGAACGCAGTCTTTGAAGTTACCTCCCGAAGCTGCTGCATCTGTATTGACTTTAAAAGATTTACAATATGCTCTAAACGATGCCTTAAAAGTTCAGTCTGAAAAAATATTTGAGAAGGTGGCAGAATTTATTGGAAAGGAGAGCAAGAAAATAAGGGAGGATACTTTGATGGCACTTCAAGTGTTTTCAGGCTGTATTGAGAATCCGGATGAATGTGTGGAAGAAGTGAGACAAAATAATCTGATGCTGGAGGGTAAAATGGGTGAAGTGGAGAATAAAATGGAAAAACTTGAAGATGAAATGATGATGATGCAATATAGAGACATGGAATTCGCCTTGAGGATCAGAGGCTTGAAAGAAAATCCGCAGGAGAATCTGGAAGAGATGTTGGTGGATGTCCTGGCGCCTATTTTGGTGTTTCAACTTGAGGATTTTTTTGGGAAGATAGATAAAGTATTTTGTGTTAATTCTTGGATTGCTAAACAAAGAAAACTGCCAAGGGATGTGGTTGTGTATTTTACAAAGAGAAAGATTAGAAATGAGATCATTCAAATCTCTTATAATAAAAGAAAGTGGCTAATCAGGAGGTTTTGATTCTGAAAGAGATTTCTCCAAGAATTTTGAGAAAAAGGAAAGATTTTTTCTTTCTGACAGATGAATTAAAGAAACAACAGCTTCGGTTCAGGTGGGAGATACCATCGGGGATTGTGGTGAATTATCCTGGAGAAAGATATTGTCTTAATACAGTAGGGAAGGCACGTGATTTTTATTCTAATGTATTGAAAGCAGGCTTACCATCATCCTCAGAAGTCAAAAAAAGAAAGGAAGAAGGAGAGCGACAGTTACAAGAAATAGTTTCGGAAGTTGTGCAATCCTTGGTTTTATTTAAAGATCTTAAGATTCAAAGAATGACACGGGCTGCATTTAGATTTAAGGAATGATAATAATAACAGTAGAGATTAATGAAGGACTTTGATAGAAATAAGATTTAGAAATGGAACTTATTAAAGATTGTAGGATAATCAAGATCTAATAATGGTGGATATTTGGGGATGGTATTTACAGTAGATCTTAAAAATTAGTATGTATGTATTTAAATTGTTAGTCTAAATGTTGAAGATGTGGTTGTGATGATGCAATGTATTATTATGTATGGTTGAATTGTAAAAGATTACAATTTTAAAAGTTAAAGTAATTTAGTGGAATATGTAAGATCTTTAAGATATTGGAAGAAGGCTGATTTGTCTATTATAGAAGAATGGATTTTGAAAGTTTTGAATCAGATAGAAATGGTAGAATTTGGAATATGTGAAGAATATTTGTAATGGAGATATATTATGATGTTTAAGGAGAGTTAAAGCGCGACTGGATTTAAAATGTAATTATAGTTAGTATATTTTAGATTAAGATTGTGAAAATAATACCCTGTATTCTGCTTTTGGAAGTCGGGGGGGGGGCGGGGGGAGGTAGGGGTATTGGGTGGGTTAGGGTATGGGTTAGGGGTAGGGGGGATGGGGTTTATGTTCAAAAATGTACTTTAAAACTTTTTAATAAAAAGAAAGAAAGAAAGAGGGGATTTGGCAGCTTGGATGGTCAGCCCACAAGCTTTCTCTTACCAGTTTTGCTGGATGAGGAAAGACGTAATCCCCTTTCCCCAATCTGTACCCTCCCTAATACCCATTGGGCACCACTGTGTTCATTAGAAGGAAAGAAACCAAAACCCACCCCTTTCACATTCCTCCTTCCAAGGGAACCTTTGGGGGGAGGAAAGGGTGAAGCAAACGCACCCCTCCCCCAACTGTTCCTTGCAGAAGAAACCAAGACAGATCTAAGCGGATCAGCCACAATTATTAGGAAGCAGTCTCTTTATTTTGGAGAGCCAGCAGGGTCCCTGCTTCGCTTTTCCTACATCAGCAGGGCTGGCACTCCCTTAGTCTGGAAAAAGAAGAGTAAGAAAATTAAAGAGATGGTTCTTGCACTAGAGGCAAGGAGCTGTGAAGGTTGCTGACTCAGGAGAAATGGCTGGGGGAAGGTGGTGTAGGAAGAAAGGGAGGCGATGGATCTTGGTGGGGCAGGTGATAATGACGGCGGCGCCCCAGGAGGGGTCCAGGTGAGGAATTTGGATCAGTAGTGAAGAGGAGAAGGGGGAGGCGGAGGCGACGTTGCAGCAGAATCTGGAGACTAAAGGTGCTGCATCCCCATGAGATTGACCATCTACAAAGCAACCGCGACAATGACAATGACGCAGTTGGGCTTACTGGAGCCTGGCCCGAAGGAAGAGGAGCCACTGCCACATCTCCACCAGCGTCCACCTCCCCTCAAAACCAAATTCCCATGCCGGCCCCCATGGTGGGAGCGGGCCCCAAGGGCTAGGCAATTGTTCTGGCAGCTGCGGCTCCTGGGAAACAGCAACAGGAAGGTGGCAGTGGCTGCTGCTGTTGGGGTGGCCTAGTGCCGTCACCGTGCCCAGCAGGCAGTATTCATCAAGCAGGCATGAGCAATGCTGCCGGCAGCTCCTGCCCCTCCAAGAACCAGGTGGTGCTGCCTGGACACACCGCTGTTGCTGTCGCCACAGCCACCAAAGACAGCAACTGTGGCGGCTCCTGCGCCGGGCTTGGAGAACCTTCAGCATCTCTCGCTGCCACCTCCACTGCTACTGTCATCGGCTTCTGCTACGGCCAAATCCGGGCAGCGTCCTTCACCCCCAGCAGTGGCATCCAGGGTTTCTCTGGTTTCATCGAAACCAAGCAGCAAGTGGAAAAGTGTTAGTAGTAGCAGCATTACCAGGAGTGGTTTCAATCAGCCCCTTCATTGCCAAGCATCCCCATGGAAGTCAATGGATGTCCGCTGCAACTCGAAAGGCCAGGGGACCCACCTGGGTGAGTTTGGACAAAAGATCAGGCAAGGTCCAACCTTTGCTACTTTGGCCAGAAGAGACCTGCACTCTGATATTAGCCAATCCTCCTGCTCGCTGGTCTGTGTTGACACCAAAGCTGAGGAGGAGGAGTTGGTGGCTTGTTGGTAAAATCAACAGACTTGGAGGTGCTGCGGACCTCCATTGACTTCCATGGGGATGCTTGGCAATGAAGGGGCTGATTGAAACCGCTTCAAGGATAGAGCTACAGGATGGCTTTGAGTGGCAGAGAGACACAAATGCATCTTCACAGGAGATGCAGCAAGGGCAGGAGACAAGGAGGAGACAGCCTATGTCTGTGCACACGCACATGTGGATGTCTGCAACTGGTTGTTGCAAAAAATAGGAGAAAAAGGGGGAAAAGTGGGCATGACTATTTAAAGACCCCCACTTTTCCTTTCCTTCCTCCTCTTTGGCAGTGTTGACTTCTGCTCCTCCAATCCTGGCTGCTCCTCGCAGTCTCTGCCCGCCAGCTGCTGCATTCAACTTTTCTTTCATTTGCTTGGCAGACTGGGGAGAGAGGCATTCCCCCGCTTCTTTTCACTCCCGCCATGATGATTTCTGAGAGCAGGGAGCAGCTGCCTGCTGGGCAAGCCCTGAAAGAATTCTTCTCCCCGATGTTGCCTTTTTTGCTTACCCTCTGATGTAGGGGTCTGCTGGGTTTCCTCAACCTCCCCTCCCCATTTTATTTTAATCTCACCACTGCCTCCCTCTTTCGCAAAGCATTGGAAGATTTGCCATAGCAGCTCCTTCTCCCTGTTGGTCTCCTCCTCCACTCCCTCAGAACCTTCACGCCAAAAGGCAGAAAGAAGAAAGTCCCAGAGAGGGAAGACCATGGGGTGGGTGGAGAGCAGTCTTTTCCGAGGGAAGGAGAAGCCAGGACGGCGATGGGGGCAGGGCCGGTGCATGTCTCGCCTTAGGCTCCACTCTTCAATCAAGCCCCCTGTTCTGCACTTGTGCGTGCACATTTTGTGGCTTCCAGTTTTTTCTTTTGTGAGGGAAATGGGTCCAAGTGGCTCTTTCAGTATTTCAGGTTGCTGACCCCTGACCTAGAGGCAAACAAAGTCATTACTAAAAGCCAACATGGGTTTGTCAAAAACAGATCATGCTAGACAAATCTTATTGCATTCTTTGACCAAGTGACAAAATTAGTGGACCAAAGGAATGCTGTGGATATAATTTGCTTGGACTTCAGTAAGGCATTTGATAAAGTTGGTATAGGGTTTCCTGCCTGAGCAGGGGGTTGGACTAGATAACCTCCAAGGCCCCTTCCAACTTTATTATTATTATTAAATGCAAGAGTGAAACTTATCCAGCAGATGAACTTTAAACATTCCCTCCTGCTAACTTTGGGCTGTTCTTAAGAGTACAGAGAGAGAAAGGGAGAAGAAAACAAACAAACAAACACATTTTTCTTCACTCTGATTGTTGGCCAGACAAACAAAGAGAGGGTATTTTCCTTTTGGTAGCTTATTTTAAGCAGAATTTCTAGCAGAATTTTAAAATTCTTTTCTTTTTGGGTTAGAAACAATTAACAGTCACACTTACCTCTCACATAAAGACTTTGACACACATATACACACAAAGACAAGGAAAAGAGAACAGAACAGGGAAACAGAAGTCTTAGTTTTATACATCCTAGTCATTCCCACCATAAATCTCAGGTAACTCAAATTAGGGAAGGCCTATATCTTAAACATACCACATGGTTGCAGAGAGAGAGAGGGGGGGGGGGAGAATCACTATTTCTTATTCTTTAATTACCCTTTGAGTACCTTTATTTAGCCAAATTGATTTCCCAGCAAAGCCCTAACAAAGTCCATTTATATATATATAGTTTCTCTAGATATCTCTTTTTCATACCTGCCTGAATGGGTAGCTGATTCCCATCCCAGGTCTCAAGCAAGCTTTACTCAACCCTTAAACTAGAACACCCCATGATTCAGGGGTTCATTTTGGTTCTATTGGGTCCGACACACTGAAGCCTCCTAGTGAGACTTCTGCCTACCACCACAGTTTTGGGTAAAAAAGGAACGCAAGGAGCACTCTGGATCCCTCACAGAGAACTGTGATGCTTCTTTAGGGATCAACCACCATGGTTTCAGACCAAAAAGGGGTCTGTTGAGGACTCTTCTGCTGCCCTGCAGAAGGTACGTGGATGCTTACCAGCTTTACTTTCACTTTTCACCACCACTTTTTGCAGACTTCAAATGTCTGGGACAGTGATGCTGAACCTTTTATAGACCGAGTGCCCAAACTACAGCCCAAAACCCACTTATGTATTTCAATAATACACAAAACAACAATTCTGAAAAGAACTGCACAGTTAATTTAACAGGACAAGGTTTTGAGCAGGAATGTCAATGAAACTAAATTTTTTACTTTGGGTACTCAAACTTCAAAGATCCCACAGTAACAAACTAAAGCTTTTTTTTTGGCAGAGGGTGGGGAAAAGATGTATAAAAGCATCTGGCTTCCTGTCATATAAACCCCATTTACACTTTTATCTTGTTATCAGATTTTGGGAATGGAAATGAGCTATGTCTGCAGGTGGCCTTGTAATTCAGAAAGCTGTCAAATTCACAAGCTTCAGATTTGCTTTGATTTTCTGAAAGCAATTCACTTGGAACAGTTTGAATTCCACAGTATATATGTAAGAACCCACCCCAATCCACATCTTAGGAAAGAAGAACTTTTGGAGACAAAATTGTCCAAACAGGAACTTTTACTAAAACATGGTTGACAGTGCATAATATAGACAGGATCTAGAAGCTAAAGAAATTTTTGAGAGCTTTCTTTTCCACATAAATATTTTAATGTTATTGCTTGTTGTTTGGTATGGGTGGAAGATTGGTAACTCTGAGAAAAAGGAGATTATTTGAGTTGAAAGGACATGATTTGAGATTTAGGTGACCAGCCTAACTAAGGTGATACAAAGTTAAGACTAATATACATTTTCAAAGTCATTTTGTTAGGCATGCCATATTGAAGGTTTGGAATAGGTTTAAAGCAAGATTGAGTCCCAAAATTCCTCTATGATTGTCACTCCAAGAACCTTTTTTAGAAGAGAAATGATAGTCACACAGACTTGGTTGACCTACATTGATTAATTGATTTTTTAATGGAGAACTTAGAAAGGAATTGGAGAAGGAGGCTTTTATTTTACTTTTACTTTGTCCATGGTTTCTTTATGCTCAGTTTACAGAAAGATTTAAATTTGATAAGAAGAAGTTTAACTTTATAAAAGGGAAAAAAAACTGATTCCATCCTGGATCTGTGAACCACTTATGAACATGCTATTGCTAAAATGTATAAACTTTTATTGAAAATTAATATGGAAGAATATGTTAAATACTGTAACAGTAAATTGACATAATATAATGTTTGATCAATATGAATATATGTGGAGTAAGGAATTGAAATTCATATTGAATTATAAGAGAATGTATATGATATATCATTGGTATTTAACACCTGATAAATTATCAAAGATGTATAATGGTGTGTAAAATACATGCTTGAAATTTAATCAGTCTGAAGATACGTTTTATCACCTTTGATAGACATATAAGAAAGCCAAGCATTATTGGGACCATATATGTATTTTAATTCAGAGAATTCTTTAAAGAAATGTACAACAGAAACCAAAGATTTTTCTTTTAGTTAGATGAATTAGCAGTTTGGAAAAAAAAACATGGGAACTGAAGAAGCTTCTTGGGACTTCCAGATGGCAAGGCGTCGCCGGAGGCAGCCATGCTTAGGCTGTCAGCCCCGCGGTTCCGTAGAGCCTCCGAAAACAGCGTCAATCAGCTGTTTTGGAGGCTCGGAAGCCCCCTCCTTGGGAGAAGAGGAGGGGGCGAGCACCCAGGTAGGGGTAGAGCTCTCCGGGGCTGCCAGAACTTAAAGTTTTGGCGGCTGAAGGATCGAGCCCCCCCCCCCCCGAAGCCTGGGCATGCTCCGGACTGCGAGGAGCTTCTGCTCCGGGCTTTTTGGAGCAGAACAAGGCATCTGCAACCATCCCTGCTAGCAAGAAAGAACTTTGGAGAACGAGGACGCAGGCAGAGCGATACAGGAGATTCAGGTTAAAGTGGTCTTTTGATCTTTAACTCAATGGACTTTGTTGAGCTTGAAAGTGGAAGTGCTTAGCAGACAATAGCGGGTGAAAATGGCGGCTATATCTTCTAAAGTTCCTGCTCTGGTGCAGCAGCCTTCGTTGCAAGCTTTATTACCCCCTGCACCTGTATTTGCATCAGCCTTTACAGTCAAAGATTTGCAGAATGTGATGCAAGAGATTCTGGAAAAGCAATTGCAACAATTTGCTGAGATAATGGATAAAAAGCTGGAGGAGAAGTTAACAGAAAAATTAGCTAAGGTTATGGATGAAAAGATTACAGAGAAACTAACAGAAATAAGAGCAGACATTTTATCTGCATTTCAAGGTATGGCTATATGTATTGAGAATTTGGATGAAAGAGTGGAAGATCTCAGTCAAAATAATACTAGATTAGAAGTAAAAATGACAGAAACCGAAAATGTGGTGGAGAAAATTGATTGTGATTTGACTTCGGTACAGTATCATCAGATGGAGTTTGCTGTGAGGATTAGAGGCTTAAAAGAAGATCCTAAAGAAAATTTGAAGAAAATAGTTTCTGAGGTTCTGGAAGGGGTGCTGGGGTGATCAGTAAATGAAATAATGGAAGATATAGATAAAATTTTCCGTGTTAACTCGTGGATTGCAAGACAAAGGAAACTACCCAGAGATGTGGTGGTTTATTTTACAAAGAGAGTGATTAGAAACGAGGTTATTCAAGCCTCCTACAATACTGAATTTGCAATTGCCAAGCAAAAAGTCTTGATTTTAAAAGAGATCCCTCCAAGAATTTTAAGTAGAAGGAAGGAATTTGCTTTTTTGACAAAAGAATTGAGACGACGTGATATCAAGTTTAGATGGGAGATACCAGTGGGCATGGTGGTGATCCATGAAGTATGAAGTATCGTTTCACTACGGTGATTCAGGCACGTGATTTTTACAGTAATGTTTTAAAAGCAGCCCCCCTACCACTCTTGGAATCCACAAAGAAGAAAGGTGAGAGAGAGTCTCAACGACACAGAGAGAATCTACAAGGTGCCGAAGGAACCATGCAGACAGATGAGAAAGTTATAAGAGTGGATCAAATTTCAGTGTCACAGGAGGAGGCCAGAAAATGGAGGAGGCATGCTGCTTCTAGACGAAGGAGATGAGCCTGAAGATTTAGTTGTAGAATTGAAGGAGATAATAATGCAATAAGGATTATAAAAGGTGGTTTTAGAAGAGTAAATGGGAATTGAAATTATTAAAAGGGTTAAATATTTGGGGATATATTTTTCACCCTCAAATGTAGAGTTATATAAAATAATTATGTTTTGTAATATTTTATGTTGTTTTAATTTTAAGATAATTATGAAAACTTAATTGGGAAGAATTGTAGTAGTGCTTATTGAAATTTTGAAGGTTATGATTTGCTACTTGGTTGGTATGTATATCTATTGTGTGATAAGAAGATGGATAATGTGTTTAAGGTATATATTTTATGACATGCTCTGTTACAAGTTTGGGAAAAAGTATAGATGAAATAATGAAATACGTAATAGAAATATAAAAATGATGTGATTACATATAAAAATTTTAAGTTTGAAAAGTAATGTATGGTACTTGAAGCTGTATAATATATTAAGAGAAGGAAAGATTGCATATACTTGGTTTTAGTATGGAAAATTAAAGACTAGGTGGAAAGAAAAATAGAAAATTGTTTTTTTTTTTTATTATTGAAAAGTTTTTCAGTACATTTTAATTATTACATCCCATCCCCCAACCCTTCCCTCCCTTCCCAACCCTATCCCACCCTCTCACCCTCCCCTTCCCCCCTCCCCCCCCCGGACTTCCCAGAGCTAGATACAAGGTATAAAAATAAAGTAACCAATCATAAACTCCCATATACTAACAACAATAAACTATTAAATCTCTCGCACTTTAGCTCTTATAGGTTGACTACAAGCAATATACTTATTCAAATGCTAGATGAAACTTTTTAATCCCGTATTTATTCTGGATGTAATCAATCCATTTCTTCCACTCCACAATATATCGTTGTTGCGAATGGTCTTTCAAATATGCTGAAATCTTCGCCATTTCCGCCAGGTTGGAAACTTTTAAAGTCCATTCCTCTATAGTCGGCAGTTCTTCCTTCTTCCAGTATTGCCCTATTAAAAGTCTCGCTGCCGTAATTAAGTTCAACATCAGATTAATGTCCAGCACAGTAGTATCAGTAATAATGCCCAATAAAAACAACTGCGGACAAAACTTTATCCTTTTCTTGAATATCTTCTGCATATTCCACCAAATTTTAATCCAAAATACTTTGATCTTTTTACAAGTCCACCATATATGAAAGTACGTTGCATCTTCACCGCCACATCTCCAACATTTAGGCTGATAATTCGGATACATACTTGCTAATTTTTTAGGATCTAAATGCCACCTATAAAACATTTTATAAAAATTCTCTCTTAAGTTTTGAGCTTTCGTAAATTTCACATTTCTCACCCAGATCTTTTCCCAAGTGTCCATTGTGATAACTTCCTGAATATTCTGTGCCCATTTTATCATACAGTCCTTAACAATTTCTGTTTCTGAGTCAATCTCTATCAATGCAAGATATATCCGTTTGATATGCGCTGGTCCCTGATTTCTAATTTGCTTTACCAAATTTTCATCATCCATTAAAAAACCAATTTTCTGATTGGTTTTTTAATGATTGATGTAAATGTGTTTTGTCTGTAATTGTTTTTGTTGGGTTTTTTTATTGATACTATTGTGGTGGATATCTAGCGGATGTCGAATTTAATCACGGAAGCAAGACTTTTAGTAGGGTAATATTGGAAGAAGGAAGAATTGCCGATTATAGAAGAATGGACTGTAAAAGTTCCCAACTTGGAGGATATGGCAAAGACTTTAGTGTATTTGAAAGACTATTTGCAACAGAGAGATACTGTGGAGTAAATATGGGACTAAAAAGTATTATCCAGTATTTGTATAATTATTGATTTGATATTTATACTGTTTGGAATTAATTTATATGAGTTAAAGTGCGATAGTTTTAATAGTTTATGATTGTTTGCATAAGTTAGATTATGACTGTTTGTATTCTTATACCCTGTACTTAGCTCTGGGAAGTCGGGGAGGGGGGAGGGGTTAGGGAGGGTTGGGGAGTGGGAAGGGGGTGGGAGGGGTGTGGGTTGGGAGGGGTTTTGTTTTGTTTTGTTAAAGATAAAATGTACTGTAAAACTTTTCAATAAAAAAAAAAGAAGCTTCTTGGATGAGAAACAATATGTCTTCAAGGAAAAATAAAGAAAGTCAACTTGCCTTTTGAAAAAGTACCTTTGGGACAACATGGAACTTTATTTTTATATATAATAACAGTAGCAGCTTTATATGCACAGGAAAGGAAAGATATACAGATTTCTACAGTGCAAATATGGATGGTGAAGTCAATGAAATTGGTGGAGATCATGAAACTACTTTGATTAAAAAAAGTACTTGTAGCTCACGGAGAAGAGGTGTTACACGGGAGTATCAGGAAGCTCCCATCAAAACTTGTGCGGCTAAATTCTGCCCCAGTTGAAGCCTTCAGTGGTCCTCAAGGGCAGCCCCATGTAGAGGGCATTGCAGTAGTCTAACCGGGAGGTCACGAGCGCATGAATGACTGTATGTAGAGCATCTTGGTCCAGATAGGGATGCAACTGGAGCACCAGGCGAATCTGGACAAAAGCCCCCCTGGTCACAGCTCCTATATGATCTTCAAAACTGAGCCATGAATCCAGAAGGACGCCCAAGTTTCTGGCTTATTCTTCATTTTCAATCAATACCTCTTATTCACTCTTCAATGAGCCTTGGTGGAGCAGTGGGCTAATGCCTCCTTAAGTAACACCAGCTGCCTGCAATTAGTGCAGGTTCGCGTCCCACCAGGCTCAAGGTTGACTCAGCCTTCCATCCTTCCGAGGTAGGTAAAATGAGGACCCAGATTGTTGGGGGCAATAAGATGACTTTGTAATAATGCTGCTTGGGGGGGGAAAGCCCTAATAAGCAGGCATGTACATAGAATGAAGGCTATTGCTAATAACATTGGTTTGTCCTTAAATTGTAAGCCGCCCTGAGTCTTCGGAGAAGGGCGGGATATAAATGGGATTAAAATTAAAAATAAAAAATAAAAAAATAAATAGGGCACCAATCATCCATGCAGATTTCCAGGTGGTGGGAAAGTCTTTGCGCTGCAGGTTCTTGAATGAGCATGGCTTTGCCAATTTACCAACCTTCAAAGGTTTTAGTTTCTCTCCGATTAAGCTAGCGCACAGCAGAACTGTGAAATGTTCTTTGAGGAAGTTTTCCACTCTTACATTTGTCACCCCTCATAATGAGGTTCCTGTCAGGCATCACTTTGAAAAAGAGTCCACATTCGTCAGTGTTAAAGATGTCATCATCTTTGAAGCCACTGGCAAAGTCCAGAAACTTTTCAATGAACTCAACAACTTCTACTGGAACTACATTAGATTCACCACACAATACTTTCTAGGTGTCACAGTTTAAATTTCTTGAGCCAACCACTTGATGTTTGGAAATCTGATACTCTGAGCTCCTTTGCAAACGTTTTAGGAATTTCTTGGGTCATTGGCCCATCGATTCAGGCATTAATGGCTCTCATTTGTTTGAACCAATGTAACATGGCTTCATTGACTTCATCCAGTGAATCTTTTCTCCTTTTCCATTGTAAATCTCCACTTTCTTTATCATATCTCTCCAGGTACTCATTCTTATGTTTTTGGTTATCGCTTCCTGTCATCTTGCTGACACCAAAATGTTCTGCTGTCTTTCTACTGTTTTCTAGAAAATGTAAAATATCAACCCTCTCCTTCAATGTCAGCTTTTTCAGTTCCTTCTTTTTCACCATCATGACTCAATTTGCACAGAGAAAAAACAAAAAAGTAAAACCTGGTTCTTTCTCATATGACTGCTTCGTAATTGTACCTGAACATTGTTTGTTGCACTTTAAAACTGTGTTTTCTTTCTTTTACAATGGTTAGAACCATTGTAAATTGAACACTGTTGTGGGCACTTTGCTTTGATGGCTTTGATGGCTACTGCAGGGTAAAACCAGTGTTGCATGTGTATTTGTTTCATTTTACCATTGGTTATTTTTTATTGATCCTGAAAAAGGAAAAAAATATCAAAGTAGAAAAAATTAAGTCTTTGTGCAATTTGTATTATGGAATGAATCCATACTTATCATTGTTAAACTTCAGAATCAAAATAAAAAAAGTATTGTACTCTTTCATATATTTTTCTTGAAAGAAATTCATTACTATCAATTCTGCATTTCACTTTTCTTGCCCTTGGTGCAGACTGGACTCAACCGGTCAAGTTATAGAGAGTAAATTAATGCCATATGTCAAGGTCCAAATGGTCAAGATACAACTTACAGAGGTGGTCAATAAAGAGAGAGGTTTCTATTGTGTACGTATAGTGTATGTCCGGTCTACAAAAATTAGGTTAACTTAGGGAGGTGGTCAAAGTAGGGAGATAGTCAACTATTTCTGCCAACCTAGCAGTTCGAAAGCACGTAAAAATGCAAGTAGAAAAATAGGAACCACTACGGTGGGAAGGTAACAGCATTCTGTGCGCCTTTGGTGTCTAGTCATGCCGGCCACATCTTGGGAAAAGTTTAGAGAAGAGCAACTAAGATGATCCAAAGCCTGGAGACTAAAACATATGAAGAATGGCTGCAGGACTTGAGTTTGGCTAGTCTAAAGAAAAGAAGAAATGGGGTGACATGATAGCAGTATTCCAGTATTTGAGAGGCTGCCACAAAGTAGAGTGGGTCAAATTATTCTTCAAAGCACCAGAGGGCAGGATGAGAATCAATGGTTGGAAACTTATCAAAGAGAGAAGCAACCTGGAATTAAGGAGAAAGTTCCTAACAGTGAGGACAATTAACCAGTGGAACAGGTTGCCTTCAGAAATCGTGGGTGCTCCATCACTGGAGGCTTTTAAGAAGAGCCTTGACAGTCTGAGATGGTATAGGTCTGTGGTGGCGTACCTATGGCACACATGCCACAGGTGGCATGCAGAGCCCCAGATCTAGGCCTTCAGTCCCATCCATGAGCAACCTGCATCAATACCCATGCAGGGTAAGGTTGCCGTGCTTGCCCCCGCCTCCCCAAGTGTTTTTTTTTAACTAACCTGCTGCATTTCAGCTGCATTCCATTTCTCCATTTGCTTCTCAGCCTTCACCGTGTGTTTGTAGGACTATGGGTAAAAAAAAAAAAA
>JAKJMR010000722.1:392929-425640 GCA_024449315.1 Daboia siamensis
CTATTCTATTCTATTCTATTCTATTCTATTCTATTCTATTCTATTCTATTCTATTCTATTCTACACCCATTAGTGGTCCATCTGCATTTGAAAGACAAGGATAACTCTTTTGAAGACAACAAAGTCCACATTTTGCATAAAGAGGAGCACTGGTTTGAAAGAGGGGTAAAAGAGTCCATCTATGTTAAAACTGAATAGTCCTCTCTCAACAGAGATAGAAATATATGACATCTTCTATTTACAACACAGACTGTTCAGCAATTCCAAGAAGATTCCACACCCATTTGCACTCTGATTCAGGTGAACCCGAGGGCAAAGATAAACAGTAATGCCAAGTGACTGTCAGAGAGAGTATTAGCAACCAGATGACTGCACAGTAATATAAACCTTCCAACCCCTCTCCTCCTTCCATCTAGTCAGAAGTAAAGAAGCTTCTTGGATGAGAAGTGAAATCTCTTTATAAGGAAAAAACATAGTCCAGTTGCCTTTTGAAAAAGCACCTTTGAGACATCGATGACCTGGATGAGTGAGAATCTCCATAGATAATAAGAGACAGTAAGCATGTTTAAAATAAAAGGAAAAGAATAATAGCTGTTCAATTTTATATATATATTTCCCTTCTCATCCCTATTTGTCTTTGTCAGGACCCACCCCAATTCACATCTTAGGAAAGAAGAACTCTTGGAGACAGGATTGTCCAAGCAGGAACTTTTACTAAAACATGATTGTCAGTGGAAAATCTAGACAGGATCTGGAAACTGTGTCGCAGATTGATACTTTTAAAGTATCCCCGAATAAAAACCCCTCCCCTCAGTCCATTTGGTCAGTCTCAGATCAGTTAAGATTCATGTATCAAAACCTTTCATGGGAAAAAAGAACTGCCATGCATTTACAACATTTGCTTTCTCCCCTTCAGATTCCAATTGGAGATACAAACCAGAATCTCTCTTCCCCCCCCCCCCATTTCTTTGTTCTTTTCAGTTCAAAGGTTCTTTCCCTGGTCTTTGATGATGGCCTCCAGGCTGGCTGAATAAACAACCTTGCATCTAATGGATAGGGATGGCCAATTAACATCTTCTCTTCTCCTCCTTGGGAATGGCAGAATCCAGTGAGAGGTGAGATTTAGGGGTACACAAATAGGGATTTAGGAATGGAATATAAATGGATTCTAACAATCTGCTCTCCTTAAAAGAAAGATAGGTCCATCTGTAGAGGAAATAAAATATAAATGTTAGCCTGGTTTGTTAGGATATTCTGTGTAAAAACTCTTAAGCAACTTTGGTGCTCTAACGTGGTGTTTATTCACCCACTCATTTTCTTAGGAGGGGAGGTGTTTCCAAGCTACTAGATATTGAATTGCTCCATGGTGTTTCCTAGAATCTAGGATTTCCTTCACCTCAAAGTGTTGTTCTCCTTCCACCATGATGGGAGGTGGTGGCGGTGGGGTTTTTGTTCATAGTGGTGACTGTTGTTCTCTTTTTAGTAAACTGCAGTGAAAAATTGGATGTATCTGCCTAAGATTTTTGGGTAGTCCTAATTCAACTGTTACTGGGTTTATGATTCTTTTAATTGGAAAAGGTCCAATATATTTTGTTCCGAGTTTTTTTACAGGGTTGTAGTGATTTAAGGTATTTTGTGGATAAATATACCATCTCTCCCACCCTGTATGGTTTGGGATTGACTCTTTTTTTGTCCGCCTGTGTCTTGTATGCTTGTCTAGCTTCATCTAAAGCTTTCCTAACAATTGGCCAGATGTTTTGTAATTGAGCAATCCATTCTTTCAGTTCGGGAATGACCGGTTCATTTGGGGTTAGTTCTGGCATGGGGTTGAAACTTTGACCGGTAGCTACTTGAAAAGGAGTGTAACCTGTGCTGGAGTTGACTGCATTATTATATGCCACTTCTGCAAAAGGCAGTAGGTCCATCCAATTTGTCTGCTGGAAATTAATAAAGCATCTTAAATATTGCTCAAGTACTGAGTTTGATTTTTCACATTGACCGTTTGATTGAGGATGATGATTAGATGTCAGTCCTTGGGTGGTTCCTAAAAGGGATAAAAATTCTTTCTAAAATGCCGACATAAATTGCACCCCCCTATAACATAAGATAAAAGGGACATGGTGGCTCAGTGGGTTAGATGCAC
The DNA here is from genome assembly GCA_024449315.1 of Daboia siamensis. Lineage (NCBI taxonomy): Eukaryota > Metazoa > Chordata > Lepidosauria > Squamata > Viperidae > Daboia > Daboia siamensis. Next base: position 395,073 of record JAKJMR010000722.1, read on the forward strand.
CTGATCGACAAGATCAGAAGGTCGGCAGTTTGGCGGGTCAAATCCTGAGCGCTGCATAACAGAGTGAGCACCTGTTACTTGTCCCAGCTTCTGCCAACCTAGCAGTTCGAAAGGACGTAAAAAATGCAAGTAGAAAAATAGGGACCACTACGGTGGGAAGGTAACAGCGTCCCATGCACCTTTGGCATCTAGTCATATCGGCCACATGACCATGGAGATGTCCTCAGACAAGCACTGGCTCTTCAACTTTGAAACAGAGATGAGCACTGGCCCCTAGAGTTGGAAACGACTACCACACATGTGCGGAGGAACCTTTACCTTTACCTATCAGATATGATGCGTTATGGTGCCCCATGCAATCTGTAAATATGCTGCATGAAAAGTTTTGCTAAGGCTTTTGCGGTGGGGATCTTTTGGCAAGGTATGAAATGCACCTGTTTAGAAAACAGATCTGTGACTGTCCAGACTACAGTGTTCCTGTTGCTTTCTGGTAATTCCACTATAAAATCCATGGCTATTTCTTTCCATGGGACTGAGGGGTTCACCACCAGTTGTAACAGTCCTGGCAATTTCCCTAGCAGCCTCTTAACCATCGCACAAATTTGACAGCTGCCCACATAGCTTTCTATGTCCTTTTTCATGGATGGCCACCAAAATTGCCTTTTAGTTAAGTGTATAGTTTTTACAAATCCGAAATGACCTGCTGATTTTGTATCATAGCACAGTTGCATGAAATTGATCCTCTGGGTGGCAGGTATGTATAACTTCTCACCCACCCAGGGTACTCCATCTTTAATTGTGCACACGTGTCTATTTTTCTGGAACCATTGATCGCTTTCCAAAGAATTTCGGAATTCTATTCCAGCTTGACTATCCACCTTCAACTTCATTTTAGCTTGGGCCCTGGTGGTGACTGGTACTGCCAGTTGTTGTTCAGGCACAAGTGGTTTAGAGTCAGTGGCCTATGTGCTGTTATATTGGGGCATGCAAGATAATGAATCTGCCAGAAAATTCTTCCCTCCCAGTAAGTGTTTGAGAATGAAATTGAATCGTTGAAAATGTTGGGACCAGCGGGCTTGCTTAGGAGTGAGTTTCCTGGGTGTTTTTAGTGCTTCCAAATTTTTGTGGTCTGTCCACAACTGGAAGGGGATTTTATTTCCTTCCAGAAACTGGTGCCATGTAAGTAGTGACCATCTCACAGAATAAGCCTCCTTTTCCCACATGGTCCAACGTTGTTCTGTCTCCGTGAATTTCCTGGATGTATATGCACATGGTTGCAATGCCCCCTCATCATTTTCCTGTAATAATACAGCTCCCACCGCCACATCGCTAGCATCTGCGTGTATTACAAAAGGTTTATCGGCATCTGGGTGTCTCAGAATAGGTTCCACAGAAAAAAGTCTCTTTAGCCTCTCAAATGCTGCTTGACATTCCATTGTCCACTGCAGAGGCTGGCTGCGTTTCACTGGGGACCCCCCCTCATTTTCAACAAGTTTGTGAGGGGCAAATGAACGGATGAATTGGCGTTAGAAATTTGCAAACCCCAGGAAACTTTGCAATTGCTTAAGGGTGCAGGGGGGTGCCCATTCTAATACTTCCCTGACTTTCTCAGGGTCCATTTCGATGCCCTCTGGGGATATGCGATACCCCAGGTAGTCTATTCTTTCCTGGTGGAATTCACATTTCGATACTTTAGCATATAGGTGGGCAGCCCGCAACTTTTTCAGGACTGCTCTTACTAGGTTAATACGTTCCTCTTTGGTCTCAGTGAAGATAAGGATGTCATCTAGGTAAACCAGGACCCCCTTATATAGGTGCTCTCTTAGCACTTCATGAATTATTTGCATAAAGACTGTGGGGGCACCTTGCAGTCCAAATGGCAGTACTTTGAACTGGTAGCAGCCCATTGGGCAATTGAATGCAGTCTTCCATTCATCTCCTTCCTTAATCCTAATGCAGTAGTATGCTTCTCTCAGATCTGGTTTGGTAAAAATCCTTCCTTTTGATAGGTGGGATAGCATATCCTTCATTAGAGGTAGGGGATACAGATTACATTCACTAATTGCATTAATGGATCTATAGTCCATGCACAAGTGAAGCGAACCATCCTTCTTCTCCCTGAACAGGACCAGGGTGGCCACTTTGGGTTTGGGAGGCTCAATAAATCCTCTTTCTAAGTATGAATCTTTCCATCTCTGCTGTTTCCTTTGGGCTTATGGCATACATCCTGGGCTTTGGGAGTTTTGCCCTGGGTTTGAATTCTATAGCACAGTCCCTGGGGCGGTGGAGGGGAAGCTTATCTGCCCGTTCCTCACTGAAAACTTCAGCAAGGTCCCTGTATTCCTCCAGTATTTCTGGTAACCCCTTCTCTTCCCCCACTGTTGGGGGGGGTGCTTTGGGGTTTTAAGTTCCTATGCTCCCCCTCTGGGAAGTTGAGTTCTGCTGTCCTCCAATTTATCCTGGGCTTCCATTTCTTCAGCCATTCCAGTCCTAAAATCATTGGGCATTCCATGCCTGGGGCCACTACAAATGTTATGTCTTCCTCATGAGTCCCCAGGGACAGGTGAATTGGTAAAGTGGCTAGGGTGGCTGCCCCCCCTGCTATTGACCCATATAATTGGTTAAAGGATATTTGTTGTTTTAGTCTCCTCACTGGGATGCTCAAATTCCCCACCAGCATTGGGCTGATGAGGCAGCGAGTGCAATCAGAGTCTATCAGGGCTTTTACTTTGATAGCTTCAGGCATAGAGAAAGCTAATATAGTCACTGTCTTAAGGATGGGTGGAATGGATCCACTTACCAATGGTTCTCCCTCCAAGCTATCTTCCAAGGTGTCCACCGTCCCTGTGGTTAGTCCGGAATCCAATCCCAGTTCTTGGCAGGGGTTGTGGACTCTACAGCCTCTGTCCCCTTCATGGAAGATTCTTTTGGGTTGCCAAGGGACTTCCCTAGTCTCTTGGAGGGTGATGTCTCTGATTTACGCTGTGGGGCATTTGAGTGTCATTCTGCGGCACGGTGGCCCTCTCTCCTGCATTTGAAACAGCCTGTTGATTTCTTAGCCGTGGATGGTGTTTTTCCCCCCTCGCGTGTTTGCTTGGGTGGCGGGCGGCCCCATGGTTTTCACCGGTGGTGCCTCTTCAGCAGGTCTATCTCCGCCTCCTCTGCCAGGAGATACCAGTCATCGAGATGGTGTGGGTCTCCTCGAGGCAGGCAAGCATCATACAGGTCGTAGTTTAGCCCATCTTTGAAATGGCTGAGGAGGATATCTTCTGGCCAGTTCAGCTTGCTGCAATGGCTCGGAACTCTTGAGTATATTCAGCCACCGGCCGTCTGCCCTGCCTCACTGTTTTGATTCTCTACCAGCCCTTACAATCAGCCAAAGGATCTTTGAACCGCCTCCTCAAGGATGACATGAATCGGTTGAAGTTGTTGAGTTCTGGGGCATTGGAGTCATGTAGGTTCACCACCCAGTCTGCAGCCAGTCCATCCAGGGCAGATTGCACGATATGGATGTGGGCTTTGTCACTGGGGATGTCCCATCCGTATTCTTCCATATAGCTGAGGACGGGTTAGGAGTACCCCCAAGCGTGGTGGCTCTCTCCTGAATTTTGCTTCCCGGGGTGGTAGTCTTTGAATGAATCATTGTCTGTGCAGCGGTGGTATTGCCCCTCATCCTGATCCCCATCTGTGGTTCTGGGGTGAGGGTTATACTGAGGTGGCTGCTCCTTATCCAGTGGATGGCCCTGGTGTTGCAGGTTCCAGATACCCCCCACTGTCTCTCCAGTTGCGGCTCCAGGCGCTGCTGTGGCTGCGGTACTCAGCTTTCTCCTCTCTTAGTGAGCTAAGGGTTTTCTTCATCAGGTCAATAGCTTTTGCTAGGAGCAGCTCCTCTTCACTGACGTGCAGGGAGCTCTCCATCTCTTGCCTCCATTCGGTTTGGTGGCCGCCTCGCCTCAGGATCACTTTCCTTGATGCCTTTTCCCACTCACTTTTCCTTCCAATGCCCATCAACCACTGTGGTTTGTGGTCATGTGTCTCCATCACCTCTTCACCGGAGGAATATGATGCTTCAGCTTCCAACCATTGGTGGGGCTTCATTTGGGGGGAAGACTCCCTTTCCATGGGGCTTTCCTCCTCCCTTGCTTCATCGTTAGACATTGTATTTTTTGCAAAGTCCCCTGGTAAGGTTTTCCCTTTCAGGTTGACTGTTACTGCAGATCCTGTCTAATGTCAGGACCCACCCCAATCCACGTCTTAGGAAAGAAGAACTCTTGGAGACAGGATTGTCCAAGGAAGAACTTTTACTAAAACATGATTGTCAGTGGAAAATCTAGACAGGATCTGGAAACTGTGTTGCAGATTGATAAATGGATTCTGACAGTCTTCCTCAATCACAGGTCCTCTAGCACAGAGGTCCCCACACTTTTTGGCACTAGGGACCAATTTTTCCATGGACACTGGGTGTCCAGTGAAGTTTGTTTTTTACTCATTTTGGCAAGGTTTAATATGTGGGCTTACCAAAACTGTGACTGAGACAAGTGCACAGTTCAGAAAAGAGTCATAGACAGAAGTGGTAAATGAAATAATGGTCAGGCCATGCACAGACTAAAATAAGTGTGGGATTCTGACTTAAGGCCTGCCACCAGATGATTTTGCTCCAGAGAAAAATCAGAATAAACACACAGGGAATAATTCACTGGAAGAGGCTTACTTTTTCTCCAAGGAAAAATTAGAATAAAGGCATGGGAAAGCCTTCACAGAAGAGGCTTTATTGTTCTGCTCTGGAAGAAAATCAGAAGACAGAGAGAAACTGTTATGTATTGAAATAGATTATTTGGGCCGTTATAATTGAATAACAGCTGTGTTGTCTGAAAGTTAATTGCCTGTCTGCAACTTTGCAAGCTTGTATTTTTGGACGGGAGAATTGGCTGCCGCCTATCGACGGTCCATATAAATAGATGTCAAAACAGCTGTCAGAGCTGCTTCTGTGTTAACTTAATAAACGTTCTGTTACTTTCACCTTCACCTCATCAATGTCTTAAAAGATCACAGTATTTAACTGGGGCAACAAAGGTGGGATGTACTGCTAAGAAAGAGAGAGCTAAGAGTCACTAGGGGAAAGACCTGCACCCTGGAACCACATTCCTCCCTCTGCCTGCCAGCAAGCCATGCTAGAAGCATCCACATCTAAGGGACCCGTCCTTAGGATCAACACAGAAGCCTTTAGCAGCACAAGGCATTGAGAGGTCAGAAACAGCAAACCATGGCCAAGGTCAGCAAGCTGTCAGAGTTCGACATGTCGCACCCAGAGAGATGGAGCTCATATGTCTCAAGGGTTGAGAACTACCTAAGAGCTAACCAAATTAGCGAAGATGGCTTAAAGGCTGCAATGCTATTGCGTGTGCGGCCAGGAGACGTTCGATATAACCAAAAACTTACTCACCCCAACAACTCTAGAGTTGGTTACTTACACGGATCTCAAGAAAAAACTCAAAGAGCACTTCATACCAAAGCTCTCCATCATTGCATGGAGACATGCGTTCGAACAAAGGGAACAGCAACTGGGAGAGTCAGCTGCCAAATTTGTGGCCACACTACGACAGACGTCCAGGCTCTGCAATTCCCAGACCTAGAAAAAAGGCTCAGGGACTGACTGGTATGTGGCTTCAGGAATGGGGACCTTCAGCAGAAGCTGTTTGCGAAGGAGACCTTAATGTTCCAGGATACTTTGAAACAGGTAATGGCAGAAGAGGCTGCCAGGCGAGCCGTCAAAGCCTTACGGCCCTCCAAGAATGTTCTGAGCCCAATAACCATCCACCATGAAGACTCTGAAAGAGCCAATGACATAGATGAGGACAATGAGATCGACCGGCTGTAGGAGCTACCAGAAACAGGGCAGCAACCGCTTGACAAAGCAGTTCCCTTTACCTGCTGTGTGGGCTTTGGAGGTCGACACTGGTGCTCTGAGTGCAGGTTCGTACAGTTGTGTGCTGGGCATGTGGCAAACAAGGCCACATCATCAGCATTTGTAAAGGTCACCAAAGGGACTCTCTACAAGAAGAATTCCCCAGGAAAGGTACAGAGACCCCAGGCAAAACAGAGTTGGTTATTGCTCTAGTAGGAGGAGCATATTTAGAACAGGAGCCCATTGCCTCCTAAAAACAAAAGCTTAGGCTCAAAGTCAAGCTTCAAGGAACTGGACACAGGGTCATCCTTATCCATAGTTTCTTAAAGAACCTTTAACCACATTTGCAGTCATAGTGGCAAAAGAGTTAAACTCAAGCTGTCAAATCTCATGTTAACGGATTTTCAAAACTCCCGCATAGCAGTTAAAGGTGAAGCTACACTTAAAGTACAGTTCAAAGAGTTTGAGGTCCCCTTGACATCATGGTAGTTGAGGGTCGGCGCTCAAGCCTCATTGGGTTAGACTGGTTTGGTGCCCTGGGCATCCATGCGACTGGCATCAACAAAACACAAGCAGCAGACCTGTTGTCAGTCTGCCAGGAATTTGCTGATGTTTTCAGTCCCAGCTTATGCAATGTACTTACAAGGGAGCTCCAATTACCCTCCACCTTGATCCAACTGTAACCCCAATCAGGATCAAGCCTCACAGAGTGCTTTTTGCCCTCAAACCTAACATTGATGCAGAGTTAGACAAGCTGGTGAAGCAAGGGGTGTTGCAGCCAGTAGATAGCAGTATGTGGGAAATTCATAGTAACACCACTTAAACCCAACGGTGAGGTGCGCATCTGTGCAGACTATAAGTGCACTATAAATAAAGCACTTCAGCAGCATGTATATCCAGTACCTGTAGTCAGCCATATTTTGGCATCATTACAAGGGGGTCGTGTATTTGCCAAATTGGACTTGGTACAGGCATACCAGCAACTGCCCGTGAATGATGCCACGGCAGAAGCCCAAACTATAGTAACCCACAGGGAGCATTCAGGGTTTGTTGCCTGCAGTTTGAGGTCAGTGTGGCCCCAGGTCTTTTTCAGAACATGATGGAGCACACACTCAAAAATATCTCAGGTGTATGACCTTATTTCAATGACATCCTCATAGCTGGGGAGTCAGAAGAAATATTGGCTGAACTGCTCAGAGCCGTCCTTCAGCGTTTCCGCGAAGTGGGGCTGAAGCTTAAGAGGGGCAAATGCCAGATAGGAATGAACTCCACTGAGTTCCTTGGTTTTCACATAGATGTCGCAGGTATACACCCTGCTGAATCCAAGCTCAAAGCTATTCAGCAGGCTCCCAGATCAAAGTCGAAAGGGGAGCTACAGGCATTTTTAGGATTACTCAATTTCTACCATGAATTACTTCCACATAAGGCTGCATTGGTGGAGCCCTTACACAGGCTCTTGGATAAGAAGGCACAATGGCAGTGGACGAGTGTCCATGAGCAAAGTTTTACAGCAGTCAAATCACTGCTGTCATCAAACTCCATCCTAACACATTTCAATGAGAAGCTGCCTATCAGCATTGCATGTGATACCTCTCCTTAAGGAATAGGAGCCGTCTTGAGCCATCTAATGGCCAATGGGAGCCAAGCTCCTATAGCTTATTATTTAAGGACACTGTCACCGGCAGAAAGGAATTATGCCCAGATTGGTAAAGAGGCATTTGCCATTGTGGCGGGCATCAAAAAAAAATCATGACTTCCTTTATGGTCACAAATTCATGGTCTTTACAGACCACAAGCCACTTCTGGGTCAGTTCGCAATAGACAAACAGACCCCTCAGATCCTCTCCCCATGGATGCTGAGGTGGTCCATCTTTCTTGCAGCCTATAGTTACAGGCTAATTAACAAATCTGGCTGGGAAGTGGGCCATGCTGATGCACTCAGCAGGCTGCCCCTGCCTAACTGAGAGCCAGACTCTGCACCTGCTGCACGCATCCTGGCAATCCAGGACTTGCCTGAGTGTCCCCTTCACGCAGGGGATGTGGCTGCTGAGACAGCCTCTGACAAAACTCAGTTGAGTTTTGAACTGGGTGCTAAGGAGGTGGCCAGAAGCCAATTTGGAGACAGAATTTCACAGCTTCATCAGAAGGAGAGATGAACTGTTGGCTTACAAGGGCTTCATTCTTTGGGGGAGTCAGTTCATAGTTCCAAACTCTTTGAGGACTAGAGTCTTAAAATCTCTGCATGAGGGACATCCTGGAATAATCAGGATGAAGGCACTTGTGAGAAGCTACCTGTCATGGTTGGGGTTGGACAAGGATATTGAGGTCCAAGTACAAAGTTGCCACGTTTGTCAGCAATCCAGACCTGAAATGCCTCAAGCCCCAGTATATTGCTGGGAAACCAAGAAAACCCCATGGTCTAGAATCCATATAGACTGTGCGGGACCATTCCAGGGACAGCTGTTCCTCATTGTCATAGACAGTCACTCTAAGTGGTTAGAGGTCACACCTGTCCCTACTATGACTACTGCCAGGACCATCCAGGGACTGTGCAGAATCTTTGCCACACATGGCTTACCTGATGTAATAGTTTCTGACAATAGAGTGCAATTTACTGCTGCTGAATTTCAGTTCTTTTTGAGGGCTAACATGATTAGGCACGCCACTTCAGCCCCATTTCACCCTGTTTCGAATGGCCAAGCAGAGTGCATGGTCAGGACAACCAAGGAATCACTAAAGAGAATCGTGTCTGGTGATTGGCATCACTGACTGGCAGACTTTCTGCTCTGCCAGCACTCAACCCCCAGCTCTTCAATGGGCTGCAGCCCAGCAGAACTCAGATGGGGACAATGGCTAACTACAAAGCTGGACTGTCTCCATGCAGACCGAGTTGCCTCGGACACCCCACAGCCAAAGCCTTCAAGGCAATTGTAAGTTAGTGACCAGGTTTCGACAAGAAATTATGGTCAAGGGGTACCATGGGTGGTAGCTGTGGTTTGTCAAGTGTCAGGACTACATTTGTATGAAGTGGTCCTGGAAGATGGTTGAGTGATCCGCCATCATATCGACCAACTGCACCAGTGGCTAGAGAACCCGATGCTGGCTCCTCACAGAGATGAGAGCCAAAACCAGTAACAGCATGACAGTGGCTTCACAATGGACTCTCAGACTGCTGGTGAGACTCAGGGAGTCGGGGATGGTGGGTTACCTGGGAGTGAGTCATTCCCAAGCAAAGAGACTGCACCCATTGAGCAGGACTTGCAGAGAAACTGGTGTTCCAGCTCATTGGAAACCGCACCATCCATGGATGTTGGGTCAGGTCTACCTGGACAGACCAGCCAAAAGGACATGGGTCTACCCGTAACCAGCGAGTTGGAGAGCCCCAGTCTACCCAGCCAAGTGAGGGAGTTGGTAGACTGGCAACCACCAATGACTCCAAGGCATTCTGAGAGGTTGCAGAAGCCACCAAAATACTTACAGGATTATGTTCATTCTTTAATTGTGAACCATCTAGAGGGAAGGGGTGTTATGTATTGAAGTAAATTATATGGGCCATTATAATTGAATAATGGCTGTGTTGTCTGAAAGTTAATTGCCTGTCTGCAAGTTTGCAAGCTTGTATTTATGGGTGGGAGAATTGCTTAAAATTCATTGGCTGCTGCCTATCGGCAGTCCGTATAAATAGATGTCAAGGCGACTGTTAGAGCTGCTTCTGTGTTAACCTAATAAATGTTCCATTACTTTCATTTTCATCTTGTCAATGCCTCAAAAGATCCCAGTATTTAACAGAAACCATCACTGAAAGAATCGCTCTGCTTATACTCCAGAAGAAACCCCCAATCAAAGGGGAGGGGGGACAGAAAGAGGTGTGAATGAGTTTTCAATGGTTCAGTATAGTGTTTCTCTTCGAGATTAGAAAGGAAGAGACAATCCTAACTCAGCCTTCCAGAAAAACAAACCAACGACCCAGCACGTTGTTGAGGAACTGCTGAGAAAATGAGAGAGAGCAAACCAACTCAGCTCTGTGCAAGCCCAGAAGTTTTGAAAAGGTGCAAATGAGAGAGGGATTCTCTTGGAGACACAGTGTTAAAGGGGAAACATAGCTTCTCCTCCACTACAAGCCGGGTAGGAGCCTGCTTGGCTTGCAAACTTGGAGAGCTGCATGAAGAAAGGAGCATTAGCCTGGTTGGGGTGCCAGGAGGGGGACAAGAGGAAAGTGAGAAAGAAAAAGAGAAGGAAGAACAAGTAGCAGGAGGAAGTGCTGAGAAAACCTTTAAAAAAAAACCAAGACCAAAACCAACTCGGCATAGCACAAAGCCTCTTTGCAAAGAAACCCAAAGCATGCAGCTGCCTCAACTTGCAAAGACTTGGTTTCCAAGCAGTGCAAACCTTTTAAATGTGCACACACACCCCCATACCTCACACACACAACATTAAACCATGAAAAGCAGGCAGGATGTATCCAAAATATAAGGCATCCTGGAGCATCAAAATAAAAAAAAAAAAACTCCAGCTGAAGTGCAATGTAGCCCAGCACTCTTAGACAAGACGAAAATGAGATAAGGATTCCCTTGGAGACCAGTGCTTAAGATAAAAGGTAGATATCAACACTGCTAACATCAAACGTTATTGCTTTAAGAGATTTAGTTTAAGGTTGGGAAGGGGGACAAGTAGGATTGCACCTTTCAAGGCCATCTCGCACAAGCAGCCACCGCAGTGGGGGGAAGGCCAGTGAAGAAGCCAGCAGGGAAAGAGTTTCAGCAATCCTCCCAGCTGGGAGCTAAACCAAACAACCAGGAGAATTAGTCTGGTCATCAGAATGGATTAAGCCCAGCGGAGACTCCAGGTGCCTCGGAGCAGCCAGGCCAGCTGAGATTGAATACTTGGGTGAGTGGAAAATCCTGTCTGCAGATCAGACTGCCTGCCAGACCCAGGAGTCCCCTGCCAAGCCCTCCAGACCCATAGAGACAGAGGAACCCAGCCTGGGGCCTCTACAGCAATGGGAGGTTGGGAAGGCCCCACACGTAAAAGGTCGACAACCTCTGAGCTTGCCCCAGCTAATAGAAGCCTTGCAACAGCTGGGGGTGGTGCAGAAGCCTGGAGATCAGGAGCTGGTGGGAGGACAACAGCAAGGGTGGAAGCAGCAGGACCCAAACATGCAACCCCTGAATGTACAGCAGGACCAGTGGGGCCAGCAGCAGGGGGGCCCCTGGCAGCCATTAAATCAGCAACCAGAGTGGGGCCAGCAGCAACTAGAGACACAACAACAGCAGTGGGGCCCCTGGCAGCCGGTGAATCAACAATCAGGGGGGGGGGGTCAGCAGCACCTGGGGCCACAACAACAGCAGTGGGGGACCCAGCAACCATTGATCCAACAACCAAGGGGGAACAGCAGCAATGGGGCCCCCAGCAGCCATTGAACCAACTAGGGTGGGGCCAGTAGCAATGGGAGCCCCAGCAAGCAATGATGAGCCCACCCTTCAGAACAACTTTCGATGGGGACCCAGAGAAATTGATTTTTTTCCTCAACCAAGTACGCTCTCACTTGAATCGCTGGAGTCACTCTTACCCGGACCTGGGTGCGATGGTTGATGTGATTGCATCCAACATAGAGGAAGAAGCATCTGAATGGTTGAACAATTTATATAACGAGAAGGCCCGTGAATTGGAGGACCCCCACCTTTTCCTCCTGGGCCTGAGGGAAAGATTTGAGGACCCATCCATTGCCCTCAAAGCGGAAGAACAAATCTGTAAGATAATGTAAGCAGGCCGGCCTGCCCTAGAGTACATGCAGGAGTTTCGAAAGATGGCAGGTCTGTCAGAAACATGGCCTGAACAATCAATAATTCATCTTTTTAGCGAAGGGTTAGACAACCATCTTTCTCAGGCATGTATCTACTGACCTGTACCTGACTAGCTGCATGAATGGTACCAAGCAGTGGTGAAATTATATGTCCAGCTTGCCCGCTATAAAAGCTTCTCCCACCTGAAGCTGTGCCAAAACCAGGATCCAGAGGGCTCTCCCCCCCCACCCCCCCCCAAACTACTGTTATGGCCAAAAGACATAGACCACCTACAGGTCTGCCAATCAAGTGCTTTTGATGTGGACAGCAGGGACATCGAGCAGCGAACTGCCCAGTTCCTTACCTGCATCAGCAGAGTAGACCAGAGTAGACCAGATCCAACAATGAGGAAGAAGCCACAGGAGCCATCAAGAGAAAAGTCCAACTGGGCCACCCAGGAGCCCATTACCCAGGTTATGTCCCTCACCCAGGAGGACACTGTCCCACCAACTGGACCCACCCCCACTTTACCCAGTTTTGAAAGCGACGATGAAGGTAAGTCGATGCATCCTACCTTTTTTTTTGCCTCCTAAACTCATAATCCCTAAGTCAGGGGAACAAGTAGACCTGAAAGTGCAAGTTGATACCGGCTGCTCCCGATGCATCATTAGCCTGTCATGTGCCCTGAGACTGGGCATATGAGCCAAGCTGCTCTCCAAACCTGTGAGGTTCGAGCAAGCTGATGGCTCCCTAATGGGAGGGACTTTAGTCACACAATTAACAGAGCTCTTATGCCTGGAAATAGGCGAGCACTGGAAGTTTATTCACTTCCTGGTAGCTCCAAAGTTGTTTGAGACTGTGATCCTAGGACTAGCCTGGCTAGACAAATGAAAGTCATTTATCTGGTGGGAAAAAGGAATGAGAAATGTGACATTACCCATAGGGCCCAATCCCCTCATTGATTCAACAGATGTTACAGGGGATTTTAGCCCACCCAATGAATAAGCACACATGGCTGCCTTACGGCCACCTGGTGAGCTGCTTATCCCCACCGAGTACCATGACCTAGCGGAGGCATTAGTGAGAAAGAATGTGATACCTTGCCTCCTCACCATCCCAATGATTGTTCCAAACTCCCACAATCAAGAATGTACGCTATGTCCCCCCTTGAAATGGAGGAGATACAGAGATATGTGGATAAAAACCTAGTGAAAGGATTCATCGAACAGGCCAAGTCTACTGTGGGAGCCCCTGTATTGTTCAAAGAGAAAAAAGATGGTTCTCTACATCTCTGCGTGGACTATAAAGGCCTAAACGCTGTGAGTGTGGAAAATAAATATCCTCTCCCCCTCCTGAAACACTTGCTAACCCACCTGGCAAAGGGGAGCATCTTCACCAAGTTATACCTGAGAGAAGCATATTACTGAGTAAGAATAAAGGAGGGGGATGAGTGGAAGACAGCTTTCAACTGCCCCTTGGGGAGCTTCCAATTCATTTGGCCTACAGGGGGCCCCAGCCATATTTATGCAGTTGATTATTGAGGTCCTACAGACTTATCAAAAGGTTTTATGAGAAACACCCCAACAAACCATAAGCCATCTCCTAACTTGTGTTTTGTTTACATTACAGGATCTGTCCTTTTTGTAAGGGGGCCAGATGTCAATCCTGCTAACATCGAATGTTATTGCTTGACAAGCGATGAAGAAGTAGCCATTTCATATGTTAAACTTGTGTATTGCTTTAAGAGATTTAGTTTAAGGTTGGGAGGGGGACAAGTAGGATTGCACCTTTCAAGGCCATCTCTAACTAGAGAAGATAAGAGCTTGGTGGCTTTTCTAACGGAAGGGAAACTGATTCTTTAAATTAATTGGAGAATATGATTAATGACAAAATTAGAAAGGTGGAGAATTGTGTTTTAATATATTGTGCAAGGGGCAGAGATTTCAGATTCCAGCTTCCTTCGAGCAAGCATTTGCCGGTGTATTAGGCTAATAAAGGACTTTTAAGGTAAACAATGCCTCAGAGTCACTTGAAAAGCTCATACGTCTGAAACTTGACAGTAGCTTTTCCCTGCCCCTATTTGCACCCTGAGAAAAAGAAAAAGACACCCACCCCCACACAAACATACTTTGGGGGGGGTGTCTCCCTCTAACGAAGCTTTGGGGTAAACATGTTTGTAAGCTGGGTTGGGGTGTGCTTGTCTTGCAAATGTGGAGAACTGCGTGAAAGGAGTGCATCCGAGTTGGGCTGCCAGGAGGGAGAGAGGAGGAAGCTTAGCTGCCAGAATACCTTTGCACTGTGAAAGACAGCTTCTGCTCCACCATTTTCCTTCCCCAGCCCCGACTCCTGCAGACTTCCCACATGGATGGGAAGACATGCCTTCAGTGCACCTCCAGCTGTGTGGTTCAGCTCCTAACTAGCCACGGCCTGGCACCAGGCCATGCACCAGGGATTGGGGACCCCTGCTCTAACAGAGTTTGGAAGTTTGAGGCTGGTGTGCAGTATCTTAGTTGTTGTGCTGTCCTTTTTGCTCTCTCTCTCACACACACATGTAAATGTGGTTTAGCATGTTTATTAATATTTCCCAGCAATTTCCTTCACCAAAAAACCCAGAACTGTCCCAATTAAGTCCAGCCATGAGCATATCAATGCTAGTCCACAGAGAATTGCCAAAGAGTCCAAAAGGCACTTGAAAGTTTTTCAATCAAAATAGAATAGAATAGAGCTGGAAGGGACCTTGGAAGTCTTCTAGTCTAGCCCCCTGATCAAGCAGGAGAACCTATATCATCTCAGACAAGTGACTGTCTAGCCTCTTAAAAATCTCCAGTGATAGAGCGCCCATGATTTCTGAAGGCAAGCTGTTCCACTGGTTAATTGTCCTCACTGTCAGGAAGTTTCTCCTTAATTCCAGGTTGCTTATCTCTCAGATCAGTTTCCAACCGTTGTTTCTTGTCCTGCCCTCTGGTGCTTTGCAGAATAATTTGCCCCCCTCTTCTTTGTGGCAGCCCCTCAAATACTGGAATACTGCTATCATGTCTCACCTTTTTTTTCTTTTCTTTAGACTACCCAAACCCAAGTCTTGCAGCTGTTCTTCATATGTTTTAGTCTTCAGGCCTTTGATCCACCAGGCAAACTTAAATCCACAACACAAAAGAGTTCTTGAGGCAAGAAATGTCCAGAGTTTTCAACATTGCCTCCCTCTGTCTGCTGGTACAGCCCATCAAGAAAGGTGAGGCTTTCTCCTCATGAGTAGTCTGATTGACCTTCTCTGCTCCTGCGCCAGCCTGATTTGCTATTTTAAATTAACAGGTCACCGCAAACCTTTCCACTAAAATCACTGGCCAGAATTGCACCTTGTTCTTGGCTCAGGTGTATTCCAGTTTGTGTGACAAGGCATTAGCTCTCTGATTCCGGCCTCCTGGATTATAGATTATTCAGAAATCAAAGTGGGTGAAGACCATTGGATCTGCCACTGGTTGAGCTTCCTGGCCA
This sequence comes from Daboia siamensis, assembly GCA_024449315.1. Taxonomy (NCBI): domain Eukaryota; kingdom Metazoa; phylum Chordata; class Lepidosauria; order Squamata; family Viperidae; genus Daboia; species Daboia siamensis. The sequence continues at coordinate 410,253 of JAKJMR010000722.1, forward strand.
TCTTCAGATGTTCCAGTTTCCGATGGTCCATCTGCCCTTGAATCTGGTGTCAAACCCCTTCTACATGGTGCTTCCATACCTTGAAAGCCATATTAACTGCCAGCAACTCCTTATCCCAGATTGTGTAGTTCTGCTTGGCTGAGTTGAGCTTGCATGAGTAGTAAGCGCAAGGGAAGAATTGCTTTGAGTTCAAGGGGGTTAATAGGAACACTGTACCCACCATGACATCTGATGCCTCCATCTCCACCACAAATGGCTGTGACAGGTCAGGATGGCAAAGAATGGGGTCTGTAGCAAAGGACTTCTTCAGAAACTGAAAGGTGTGCTGCTTGGCTGACCCCAACATGAACCGCATCCCTTTCTGAAGCAACAGAGTCAAGGGAGGATTCATTGCAGCAAACTGGAGAATAAACATCTGATAATAATTTGTGAACCCCAGGAGCCTCTAGATGTCCTTCACTCAATGCAGGAGCTGCCAAGACTGCAAGGCCTCAATCTTCTCTGGATCCATGGCGATGCCCTTGGGCATAATCTGTTAGCCCAAAAAGTCAAAGGTGGTTTGTGCAAACGGGCACTTTTCATACTTTGTGAAGATGTGGTTATCTCACAAGCACTGGAGTACCATTTGTACATCGGACCAGTGTTCTTCAGGTGAAGACAAGTACACCAGGATGTCACCAAGTAGATCACCACAAAGGTGTCCAAGAGATCCTGGAACACATCATGCATGAGGTGCATGAACATGGCAGGTCATTGATGAGTCTGAATGGCATCACTATGTATTCAAAATATCCATACTGGGTGTGGAAAGCTGTCTTCCATTAATCATCTTAGCAGATTCTCACCAAGTTGCAAGTCCAACCTGGTAAAGAGTTGTGCCCACCTTAGCCACTCCAGGAGTTCCTGATTGAGGGGGAGCATGTACCAGTTTTTCCAGGTAATGGCACTGAGCTTATGGTAGTCACAGCAAAGCCTCAGTTCCCCTGACTTTTTTTGACAAAAAAGACTGGGGCCACTAAAGAGGATGTTGATGGATGACGTTCAAGTTCTTCTTGATAAAGTCCTTGAGAGCCTCAAGCTAAAGCTTGGACAAGGAATAAATACCATCCACTGGCATTCAGAACCAGATTGATGGGACGAATGTAGGGCTGATGCAGTGGGATCTGCTCACCTCTTTCTGTTGGCAAAGTCTGCAATTTCCAAGGGAAGATCCAAAGACAAAGCTGCACATATATGAAGCCAATGAGAACTGCATTTAGGATTGTCCAGCTGAATGACCTCATCTGACACACAAACCACGGGTTGTGTACTTGGAGCCATTCCAGTCCCAACATGATTTGGAAATGCAGAGTGGCCACCACATAGAACTCAAACAGCTCCATATGGTTTCCCGTATTTCTCTAAAGAGCTTGGTAACCTGGTTATTGGCCTGACTGAAGCAGCAAGCCGTCGATGGTTTCCATCAAAATAGGTGGGTCTACCTCATGCTGTGGCACCTTCCTATTTGTGGCAAAAGCTGTGTCCATGAAGTTTTCAGTTGTCCCTGAGTCCACCATGGATTGCATGAGAACTTCCTCACCTTTGGGAAAAGTTGATGTCACAGCCATCACCAAGTGCCAAGGCAGTATAATCCATGGCGCAAACACCTGGCATACCCCAGAAATTGCACAGCCTGGCAAGCCAGTTAAGTTGGGCAGGAAAGTTTCCCACCATTGCCAGAGTTTTCTTCATGGGACACCTAGAGGCTATGTGACCGGGGCTCCACAGTACAGGCACAAACATTCTCTGCACCTCCAATCCTTTTGGAGGGCATGTCCAGGCCCTCCCCACTTGCATGGGTTCCTCAGGGAGTTGAGGCTTCACATGGAACCTCCTGAATATTGAAGCGGCCACCTCTCATCACTGCACCCTTCTTTGCTGGAGCCGATCATAGGCACATTAAGGTTTGTAGTGTGCTAAGACAGTCCATCTGGGCCAACCCATTCAGAAACTCAAAGGACAGGCCTTTCTGGAATTGGTCCATTAAGACCTCTCATTCCATCTCAAATCCTGACTCATAAGACGAAAATCAATGATAGTACAGGGCTTGAATACCATTGGGGGTCAATCAGATCCATTCTCCAACATGTGCCTTAGGACCATGAGGTCTCCTCGACAGGGCATCTGCATCCCTGTTCCTTGCATCCAGCTAATAACTCAGGAGAGGGCAGTTAGCCACTGATGCCTCATGGCATTGAGTTTGGCTGTCGTAAGCAGATACAGGAATGGGTTATTGTCTGTCTTAACCTCAAACTCCACTACATATAGGTAATACATTAACTTATCTACCGCTGCCCACTTAAGCACCAGAAATTCCAGCTTATGGATGGGATAGTTCTTTTTGGCTGAGTGAGGCCCCTCCTGATGTATGCGATGGGCCACAGATGTTTATCATGTTCCTGATACAGTATTCCCCAAGACCATCCTGACTAGCATCAACATGTAGTTCATATGGCCAGTTTGGGTCTGCATAGGCCAAGACAGGGTTCGTTCGTGAGTCTGCTCTTTAGTTAGTCAAGGGCTTGCTTACACTGCTCAGTCCACACTGCCAGAATTGATTCCTGAGACTTCCTGGGTCCTGTATTCTGATGGAGCTGGCCCAAACAACCAAACACATTCTCTACCTCCTCATTCTTCAACAGATCATTGAGGCAATGGGCTATCTTTGCAAACCCTTTGACAAATCTCCAATAGTATGAGCAGAACCCTAGAAATGATCACAGATTGGCAAACATTTTGAGGTCTGGGCCAGGAAGTGACAGCCTCAAGCTTCATTGGATCAGGTGATATCCCTTCTGCAGAAACAACATGACTCAGGTATATGGCACATGGTTGGCAAAATTGGTATTTCAATCCTTCTTCATGTAGCCTGGTCAGAACCTTTTCCAAGCGCTCCTCATGTTGTTCAAGAGTCTCACCAAAGGCAATGATATCATCTAAATAAACTAGCACCTCTATAAAGTTCATGTCTCCCACAGTCGGATCCATGAGTCTCTGAAAGGTTGCTAGGGCCCCTGATAACACTTGAGGTATTTGATTGAATTCATAGAACCCCAAGGGGCAGATTAAAGCAGTTTTCTCTCTATCATCTAGATGCATGAGAATCTGGTGATAGCCCCTTCTCAAATCTAGCACACTGAACCACTTTGCTCCCGATAAAGAGTGCCAGGAGTCCTTGAGTTGAGGAGCAGTGTACTGATCTGGGATGGTCCTCTGATTTAGGATATGGTAATCTACACATTCTCAGGGACCCATTCTTGTTCCACTCCAATAGCACATAAGAGTGAGAGGAGTCCTTGTCCACTGCCCTCATTTCCTATAGAATAGGCACTTTTGGCCAAGCATCTACAGGGATGGCAATTGATACGCTCAACTTTACCTCGCTGTTCTGGTCCTTACACTATTTAGTGATGGTGTTGGAGTCCATTTTGCTCACTTGGCTCATGTCCAAGTTCTGGAGAAAGGCTAGAAGGAAATCCTGGATGATTCCCCACTTGTAGTGCTACCCGTGTAAGAGTCACTGGAGTCCAGGTTCTCCTGGCCCTCTTGGTATGGCTGCTGGTCCACAGTGGTCCCCACTCAGTCACCTGGAATTTAGGAGAAAGTTCCTGACACTGAGGACAATTAACCAGTGGAACAGCTTGCCTCCAGAAATCGTGGGTGCTCCATCACTGGAGATTTTAAAGAAGAGGCTGGATAGTCACTTGTTTGAGATGGTATAGGTCCTTCTGCTTGAGCAGAGGGCTGGACTAGAAGAACTCCAAGGTCCCCCCCCTCCCCCTGCACCTGCACCTGCACCTGTACCAACTTTTACAGTTAAAGATTTGCAGAATGTGATGAAAGAGGCTATGGAAAAGCAATCGCAACAATTAGCTGAGTTTATGGATGAAAAGCTCACGGAGCTTCTTGATGAGAAGTTAACAGAAATAAGGGCAGACATTTTACTTGCATTTCAAGGTATGGCTGTATGTATTCAGTGCTTGGAGGAAAGAGTGGAAGATCTCAGCCAAAATAATATTAGATTAGATGCAAAAATGACAGAGACTGAAAATGTGGTGGAGAAAATTGATAGTGATTTGACTTTGGTACAGTACCATGAGATGGAGTTTGCTGTGAGAATTTGAGACTTAAAAAAGGTTTCTAAAGAAAATTTGAAGAAAATTGTTTCTAAGGCTTTGGAAGGGGTGCTAGGGCGACCTGCAGATGCAATTATGGAAGATATAGACAAAATTTTCCGTGTTAATTCATGGATCGCAAGTCAAAGGAAATTACTCAGAGATGTGGTGGTTTATTTTACAAAGAGAGCAATTAGAAATGAGGTTATCCAAGCCTTTTATAATACTAAATTCGCAATTGCTGAGCAAGAAGTCTTGATTTTAAAAGAGATTCCTCCAAGAATCCTAAGGAGAAGGAAGGAGTTTGCCTTTTTGGCACAAGAATTAAGACGACGTGATATCAAGTTCAGATGGGAGATACCAGTGGATATGGTGGTGATGCATGAGGGTATGAGGTATCGTCTTACTACAGTGTTGCAGGCACGTGATTTTTATAGTAATGTTTTAAAAGCAGTCCCCATACCATTTTTGAAATCTACAAAGAAGAATGGCGAGGAAGAGCCTCAACTATGCAGTGAGAACTTACAAGGTGTTGAAGGAACAATGCAGACAGATGAGAAAGCTACAGGAGTGGATCAAATTTCAGTATCATCGGAGGAGGCCGGAGACCAGAGGATGACACGTGCTGCTTTGAGACGAATGAGACGAGAGCAAGAACAAGACCAGCAGAAAGTTATGATGGCACCTCCAAAACTTACTTATAGTGAAGCTGTGGGAGGAGCGCGACCTAAGAAAGTGCAGGTGATCTTGGGAGAAGCGCTCCAAAAGCTTCGGGTCGCAAAGGATGGCGACAAAGTTTCTAACTTGGAATGTTAATGGCTTAAATTCACCACAGAAGAGAAAGAAAGTTTTTCAATATTTAAAACAATTTAAGAATGATGTTATTTGTTTACAAGAAATACATATCAGAGTTATGGATCAAAAGTACTTATTAAATTCAAGACTGGGTACACAATTTATTGCTTCTGCAATGGATAAGAAAAATGGAGTGGTTGTTTATGTTAAGAATACTTTGACAGCGGAGTTAATTGAAGCAGATAAACAAGGAAGATATGTTATAATTGATCTGTTAATAGAAGGCAAGAAAACACTTCTGGTTGGACTATATGCTCCTAATCAACAACAAGCAGATTTTTATAGTTTATTACACAGCAAGATTACTCAGTAGGATTATAAATCTTTTATTTTTATGGGAGACTGGAACGGTGTTTTGGATGTACAAATGGATAAGAGTGGTTTTTTAAAAAGTGTTCCAACTCATGCTAAACTGCCTAAATCCTTTTTTGAAATGAAGGATGATTTGGAACTGCGAGATATTTGGAGAGAAAGAAATCTGCAAGAGAAGGACTATACTTTTTTTTCCGATAGACATCAATCTTTTTCTAGGATTGACTTTATACTAATTACTACTGATTTCTATTCCAGGATTAAGAAGATTAAGATTTGTCCAAGAACTATGTCTGATCATAGTCCAGTCTGCTTAGAGATAGACAAGGATATTAGAGATAGGCGTTCCTGGCGTCTAAACGAGAACCTGTTTAGAAATCAGGAAAATGTGGAAGAATGTAAAAAACAGATGAAGGATTTTTTTAAAATTAATATGTATAACGGTACTTCTATTGAAATGGTTTGGGATGCTAGTAAAGCTTATATGAGAGGTGTATTAATATATCTGAATAACAAATATAGACGTAATCTGGAATTCAGGAGGAAGGAATTAGAGAATGAAATTAGGGAAAAAGAAAAGGCTTTAATTTTGAATCCATCGGATGTGAAGATTAAAAAGGTAATTAATTTATTAAGGGGACAGTTTGACAAGCTGATGGTGATCAAGTAGCAACTAACATATGGTATGTTAGACATAATACTTTTTGCAATGCTAATAAACCAGGTAGATGGTTAGCTTATTTGTTAAGGAAGAAGCAAAGGGCTTCTAATATAGATAGAATAGAACATAAGGGTAAGGTAGTGTATCAGCAGAATCTTATTAAGAAGACTTTTGTTGATTTTTATTCTAAGTTATATGCTAGAGATAAGATTAGTGAGGCAGATATTGATGCATATCTGATGAATGCTAATATTCCTGTTCTTACACAAGAACAAAAGGAAGAGATGAATCAATTGATAACTGAGGAAGAAATTTTTTCAGCAATTAAACAATTGAAAGTGGGTAAGGCTCCAGGTACTGATGGTTTGACTGCTGTGTATTATAAAAATTTACAGTTAGAGATGGTAAAGCCATTAAGGGATTGTTTCAGACAATTCAAAAGGGAGGAGGGGTGCCCCCGTCCTGGAAAACTGCTTTTATTTCTTTAATTCCGAAGGAAGATCAGGATTTCACCCAAGCAAAAAATTATAGGCCAATATCACTTTTGAATACGGACTACAAGATATTTGCTAAGGTTTTAGCTAATAGATTAATGAGGGTTCTGCAACAGGTAATTCATGGTGATCAAACTGGGTTTATAAGTGGTAGACAAATGAAGAACAACGTGAGGCATATAGTTGATTTGTTGGAATTTCTGGAAAGTAACAATCAGATCCCTGCAGCGTTGATCTTTTTGGATGCTGAAAAAGCCTTTGATCAATTGGATTGGCAATTTTTGTTGAAAGTATTAGATAAAATGATTTTTGGGGATGAATTTTTACAACCAATTAGGGCATTATATCAAAAGCAAACAGCCCGTATAATAGTTAATAATAGTTTGACTTCCGGGTGGCAAGGCGCCGCCAAAGACAGCTGTTCTTGGGTTGTCAGCTCCGCGGCTTTGTAGAACCGCCGAAAACAGCGCCGTCAAGCTGTTTCGGAGGTTCGAAAGCCCCTCCTCGGGAGAAGAGGAGGGGGTGAGTATCCAGGTAGGGGAAGGGCTCTCCGGGGCCGCCAGAGCTTAAAGTTCTGGCGGCTGAAGGATCGAGCCCCCCCGAAGCCTGGATTTCTCCGGGCTGCGCAGCATTTCTGTTCCGTGTCTTTTGGAGCAGAACAAGGCAAACGCAACCATCCCTGCTTACAGGAATGGATTTTGGAAGACAAGAAAGCAGGCAGAGCGATGCAAGAGAATAAGGAGTAAGTGAACTTTTGATCTTTGGCTCAATCCACATTGAAGACCCTGAAAGTGAAAGTGCGTAGTTGCAAGTGGAGAAAATGGCGGCTAAATCTTCTAAACTTACTAGAAGTGTGGGGGCTTCCCCCCTGCCACAACCTTCATTGCAAGCCTTAGCACCTCCTGCACCTTCACCTTCGCCTGTTCTAACAGTTAAAGTTTTGCAAGATGCTTTGGGAAAGCATTCACAGCAATTAGCTGAGATGATAGATGAAAAGTTGGATAAGAAGCTGACAGAAAAATTAGCTGAAATCATGGATGAAAAGTTGGAGGAGAAGTTTACAGTAATAAGGGAGGACATCTTGCTTGCATTTCAAGGCATGGCGATATGTATTGAACGCCTGGACGAAAGAGTGGAAGACCTCAGTCAAAATAATATTAAATTGGATGCAAAGATATTAGAGACTGAGAATGTGGTGGATAAAATTGATAATGACCTGACACTGGTACAGTACCATGAAATGGAATTTGCTGTGAGAATTAGGGGTCTTAAAGAGAATCCTAAGGAAGATTTGAAGAAAATAGTTTCTGTCGCTTTGGAAGAGGTGTTGGGACGGCCAGCTGAAGGAATTGTAGAAGATATAGATAAAATCTTCCGTGTAAATTCCTGGATTACAAGACAAAGGAAACTACCTAGAGATGTGGTTGTTTATTTTACAAAGAGAGCAACCAGGAATGAAGTTATTCAAGTTTCTTACAACACTAAGCTTGTGATTGCAGAGCAAGAAGTCCTGGTTTTAAAAGAAATCCCTCCAAAAATTTTAAGGAAAAGAAAGGAATTTGCATTTCTGGCACAGGAGCTTAAGCGACATGACATCAAGTTTAGATGGGAGATCCCAGTGGGTATGGTGGTAATGTATGAAGACACAAGATACTGTTTTGCTACAGTGATGCAGGCACGTGATTTTTATAGCAATGTTTTAAAAGCAATCCCCATACCACTTTTGGAATCAACAAAGAAGAATGGGGAGGGAAAATCTCAAGGTGCTGAAGGAATACAGATATATGAGAAAGCAGCAGGAGTGGATCAAATTTCAATAGTACCAGAAGAAGTAAGAGATCAGAGGATTACGCGTGCTGCTTCGAGACGAATGAGACGTGAGCAAGAGCAGGATCAGCAGAATGTGGACTTGTTAATAGAAGGCAAAAGAACGCTTTTGGTTGGATTATATGCTCCTAATCAACAGCAAGTTGACTTTTATAGTTTATTACACAGCAAGATTACCCAATTGGATTATAAATCTTTTATTTTTATGGGAGATTGGAATGGTGTTTTGAATGTACAAATGGATAAGAGTGGATCTTACAGAAGTACTCCAAGTCATGCTAAACTGCCTAAGCCTTTTTTTGAGATGATGGATGATATGGAACTACGTGATGTTTGGAGGGAGAGGAATTTATACTTTTTTTTCTGATAGACATCAATCTTTTTCTAGGATTGATTTTATATTAGTGACTAATGATCTTTTTTTTAGGACTAAGAAGATAAAGATTTGTTCAAGAACTATGTCTGATCATAGTCCAGTTTGGTTAGAGATTGGAAAAGACATTAGAGAAAGATGTTCCTGGCGTTTAAATGAGAATTTGTTTAGAAATCAGGAAAATATGGAAGAATGTAAAAAACAGATGAAGGTTTTTTTTGAAACAAATATGCATAAGGGTACCTCTATGGAAATGGTATGGGATGCTAGTAAGGCGTACATGAGAGGTGTGTTGATATATCTCTATAATAAATATAGACGTAATTTGGAATTCAGGAGGAAGGAATTAGAGAAAGAGATTAGGGAAAAAGAAAAGGCTTTAATTTTGAATCCATCGGATGTGAAGATTAAAGAGGTTATTAAACTATTAAGAGGACAATTTGACAAGTTAATGGCTGATCAGGTAGCAACTAATTTACGGTTCGCAAGGCATAATACTTTTTGCAATGCCAATAAACCAGGTAGATGGTTAGCTTATATGCTAAGGAAGAAGCAAAGGGCTTCTAATATAGATAAAATAGAACATAAGGGAAAGGTTGTGTATCAGCAGAATCTTATTAAGGAAACCTTTGTTGATTTTTATTCTAAATTGTATGCTAGAGATAAGATTAATGAAATAGACATTGATGTATATTTAAAAGACGTTAGCATCCCGGTTCTTACGCAAGAACAAAAAGAAGAGATGAATCAACTGATAACTGAGGAAGAAATATTCTTGGCAATTAAACAGTTAAAAGTGGGTAAAGGGCCAGGTACGGATGGTTTGACTGCTGTGTATTATAAAAATCTACAGTTTGAGATGATAAAGCCATTAAAGGAACTGTTTCAGACAATTCAAAAAGGGGGTGGAGTGCCTCCCTCTTGGAAAACTGCTTTTATTTCTTTGATCCCGAAAGAAGATCAGGATGTTACTCAAGCAAGAAATTATAGGCCAATATCACTTTTGAATACGGACTACAAGATATTTGCTAAGGTTTTAGCTAGTAGACTGATGAGGGTATTGCAACAGGTAATTCATGGTGATCAAACTGGGTTTATAAGTGGTAGACAAATGAAAAATAATGTGAGACATATAGTTGATTTGTTGGAATTTTTGGAAAGGAATAACCAGATCCCTGCAGCATTGATCTTTTTGGATGCTGAAAAAGCCTTTGATCAATTGGATTGGAAATTTTTGATGAAAGTATTAGTTAAAATGAATTTTGGGGATGAATTTTTACAACCAATCAGGGCATTATATCAAAAGCAAACAGCTCGAATAATTGTGAATAATAGTTTGACTGAAATGTGTAATATTGAAAAGATACGAGGCAGGGGTGCCCGCTATCACCCTTATTATTTGTTTTAACGTTGGAGATATTACTAATTAAAATACGGAATTCGGAAATAATTAAGGGAATTCAAATAAGAGACCAGGATTATAGATTGAGGGCGTTTGCGGATGATCTGGTTATTACGGTGATACAGCCAGAAAATTCTGTTATGGAATTGATGGAGTTAATATTGCAGTATGGGAAAGTTTCTGGATTTAAGGTTAATATACAAAAAACTAAAATGCTATCTAAAAATATGACAGTATTACAAAAGGTAGCTTTAGAAAGATTAACTGGATTTGAAATTGTTGAAAGGGTCAAATATTTGGGGGTATACTTGACACCCTCAAATGTAAAATTATATAAAAATAACTATGAAAAGTTATGGAACAAAGTGCAAAAAGAATCGGATAGTTGGAAAAAATTACAATTGTCATTATTGGGAAGAATTGCAGCAGTGAAAATGAATGTTCTGCCAAAATTTTTATTTTTGTTTCAAATGATACCCATTCTTAAAAAGGACTCAAACTTGGAGGAATGGCAGAAGGGTATTAATAAATTTGTTTGGGCAGGGAAAAGACCACGGGTTAAATTTAAAATTATGCAGGATACGCGTGAAAGAGGTGGTCTAAAAATGCCCAATCTTAAATTATATTATGAAGCTGCTGCATTATCAGCCATAAGTGATTGGATTAATTTAACACAAGGGAGACTATTAAATCTTGAAGGGCATGATTTGCTATTTGGTTGGCATGCATATTTATTGTATGACAAGAAGGTAGACAATGTGTTTAAAATGCATATTTTGAGACATGTTTTGTTGCGAGTTTGGAAGAAGCATAGACATAAGTTAAACTACAAGATACCTTTATGGGCAATACCCAAACACGCAATAGAGAATATAAATGTTGGATTCAAACATGATGTGACTACATATAAGGAAATCTTGAGTTTGGAGAGGAATGTATGGTGTTTGAAGCCATATAATTTTTTACGAGGAAAAAAGATTGTTCAAACCTGGTTTCAGTATGGGCAATTACAAGCCAGGTGGAAAGAGGATCAGAAAATTGGTTTTCTAATGGATGATGAAAATTTGGTAAAGCAAATTAGAAATCAGGGCTCAGCACATATCAAACGGATATATCTTGCATTGATAGAGATTGACTCAGAAACAGAAATTGTTAAGGATTGTATGATAAAATGGGCACAGAATATTCAGGAAGTTATCACAATGGACACTTGGGAAAAGATCTGGGTGAGAAATGTAAAATTTACGCAAGCTCAAAACTTAAGAGAGAACTTTTATAAAATGTTTTATAGGTGGCATTTAGATCGTAAAAAGTTAGCAAGTATGTATCCGAATTATCAGCCTAAATGTTGGAGATGTGGTGGCGAAGACGCAACGTACTTTCATATTTGGTGGACTTGTAAAAAGATCAGAGCATTTTGGATTAAAATTTGGTGGAATATGCAGAAGATATTCAAGAAAAGGATAAAGTTTTGTCCGCAATTGTTTTTACTGGGCATTATTACTGATATTACCGTGGCGGACACTAATCTGATGCTGAACTTAATTACGGCAGCGAGACTTTTAATAGGGCAATACTGGAAGAAGGAAGAACTGCCGACTATAGAGGAATGGACCTTAAAAGTTTCCAACCTGGCGGAAATGGCGAAGATTTCAGCATATTTGAAAGACCATTCGCAACAACGATATATTGTGGAGTGGAAAAAATGGATTGATTACATCCAGAATAAAAAGTTTGATTTAGCATTTGAATAAGTATATTGCTTGTAGTCAACTTATAAGAGCTAAAGTGCGAGAGACTTAATAGTTTATTGTTATTAGTATATGGTAGTTTATGATTGTTTTTTTTACTTTTATACCTTGTATTCAGCTCTGGGAAGTCGGGGAGGGGGGATGGGGGAAGGGGAGGGCGAGAGGGTGGGATAGGGTTGGGAAAGGAGGGAGGGGGTGGGGGATGGGATGTTAAAGATAAAATGTATTGAAAAACTTTTCAATAAAAAAAAAATAGTTAATAATAGTTTGACGGAAGAATGTAACATTGAAAAGGGCACGAGGCAGGGGTGCCCGTTGTCACCTTTATTATTTGTTTTGACATTGGAGATATTATTGATTAAAATATGGGATTCGGAAAAAAATAGGGGAATTCAAATAAGAGATCAGGATTATAGACTGAGGGCGTTTGCAGATGATTTGGTTGTTACAGTGACTCAGCCTGAAGACTCAGTTGTAGAACTGATGGAGATAATAACGCAATATGGGAAAGTTTCTGGGTTTAAGGTTAACGTACAAAAAACTAAAATGTTGTCTAAGAATATGACAGTACCACAAAAGGCTGTTTTAGAAGAGCTAATGGGATTTGAAATTGTTAAAAGGGTTAAATATTTGGGGATATATTTGTCACCCTCAAATGTAAAGTTATATAAAAATAATTATGAAAAGTTATGGGGAAAAGTTCAAAAAGAATTGGATAGTTGGAAAAAATTACAATTATCTTTATTGGGAAGAATTGCAGCAGTGAAAATGAATGTTTTGGCAAAATTTTTATTTTTATTTCAAATGACACCTATTCTTAAAAAGGATTCAAATTTGGAGGAATGGCAAAAGGGTATTAACAAATTTGTCTGGGCAGGGAAAAGGCCACGAGTTAAATTTAAGATTATGCAGGATACGCATGAGAGAGGTAGTCTTAAAATGCCTAATTTTAAATTATATTATGAAGCTGCTGCCTTGTCAGCGATAAGTGATTGGATTAATTTAACACAAATGAGATTATTAAAACTTGAAGGTCATGATTTGTTATTTGGTTGGCATGCATATTTATTGTATGATAAGAAGTTGGATAAGGTGTTCAAGGTGCATATTTTAAGATATGCTCTGTTGAGAGTTTGGGAAAAGTATAAACATAAGTTAAATTATAAGATACCTATATGGGCAATACCGAAACATGCAATAGAAAATATAAGTGTTGGGTTCAAACATGATGTGATTACATATAAGGAAATTTTAAGTTTGGAAAAGAATGTATGGCAACTAAAGCCATATAATATTTTAAGAGAAGAAAAGATTGTACAAACTTGGTTTCAGTATGGGCAATTACAGGCCGGGTGGAAGGAAGACCAGAAAACTGGTTTTTCAATGATTGATGAAAATTTGGTAAAGCAAATTAGAGATCAAGGTCAAGCACATATTAAAAGGATATATCTTGCATTGATAGAAATTGATTCAGAGAGAGAACTTGTCAAAGATTGTATGATAAAGTGGGCTCAGAATTTCCAAGAAGTTATTACAATGGATACTTGGGAAAAGATTTGGGTAAGAAATGTAAGATTTACGCAAGCTCAAAACCTAAGAGAGAATTTTTATAAAATGTTTTATAGGTGGCACTTAGATCCTAAAAAATTAGCAAGTATGTATCCGAATTGTCAGCCTAAATGTTGGAGGTGTGGTGGTGAAGATGCAACATATTTTCATATATGGTGGACCTGTAAAAAGGTTAAAGCTTTTTGGATTAGAATTTGGTGGAACATGCAAAAGATATTTAAGAAAAGGATAAAGTTTTGTCCGCAATTGTTTTTATTGGGTATTATTACTGATACTACTGTTGTGGACACTAAGGTGATGTTGAATTTAATTACGGCAGCAAGACTTTTAGTAGGGCAATATTGGAAGAAGGAAGAACTGCCGACTATAGAAGAATGGACTTTAAAAGTTTCCAACCTGGCGGAAATGGCAAAGATTTCAGCGTATTTGAAAGACCATTCGCAACAGAGATATATCGTGGAGTGGAAAAAATGGATTGATTATATTCAGAATAAATATGGGACTAAAAAGTTTCATTTAGCATTTGAATAAGTATTGATGTGATATTTATATTGCTTGTAGTTATTTTATAAGAGTTAAAGCGCGATAGATTTAATAGTTTATTGTTTGCATAAGTTAGATCATGATTGTTTGTATTTCTATACCCCGTATTTAGCTCTGGGAAGTCAGGGAGGGGGGAGGGGGAAGGAAGGGAGGTGTTGGGGAGGGGGGAGGGGTTTGGGAGGGGTTTTGTTTTGTTCTGTTAAAAATAAACTGTATTGTAAAACTTTTCAATAAAAAAAAAAGAACTCCAAGGTCCCTTCCAGTTCTATTCAATGACCTCTGCTTGCCTGGGTCATGGGTGGAGTATTGATCACTCTCTTCCAGCAGGCGGGTCACTTGATGGGATGGGGGCCAGTCTTTTCCCAGCAGGCAGGTCAAGTGAACTTTAACTTTTTTTTTCTGACATTATTATGTCATTAAGCTTAAGCTGTACAACCATAATTATAATTGGAATCAGCACAATGAACCTTCTTGATTAAAATGAGGCTCACTATTAATTACCTAGACTCCTGAAAAGGCCTTCATTATCACAGAAATAGAGAAGAAATATATTACGCAACTTTTTTATAGTTTTATCCAATTATTAATATATTGGTTCATGAGAAGATCCTAAATGAGTATACCTACATTTGTTTCAATGTTGTGAAACATTATGTGTCTATATGTGCCTGGACATGCATATAAACTCACACACACAATATTAAGGAAATACTGTGAGAAACATATCTAGAAATGAATATATAAATAGAAAAGCTTTAACAGGGGTGTCAAGCTCGATTTCATTGAGGGCCGTATCAAGGTTGTGGTTGACCTTGGGGGGTGGGCATGGGCATGGCTGGGGGGTGGGCATAGTGAGGGTGGGCATGGCCAGGGTGGGTGTGGTCAGCTCAACATCGCTGTTGGAGGCACCTGTGGTGGCCCGGGTGCGGCTGGAGGAGATTCATTGTCTCCAGCCGAGGAAGGCGATCCCAGGGCGACCCCTATACCTTTGTCCACCAGAAGAGCCTTGCTGTTCCTCTCAGGCCACACAGAGGACCCCCGGTGATGCAGGCTGCCCAGAGCCCTGGGCAGTGGCAGACAAGTGCCCAGTCCAGCCTTTCCCAAGAGGATGCCCAACTGTGTTTACTTCCTCCTCAAGGCTGCTGCTGATTGGTTCACTCTCCTTGGCCAAGTTGCTTATGGTGTGTGCAGGAGGGCAAAATGTGTGGGTCAGAGGGAGGCCCACTCCCTCTCCCTGCAAGGAGACCCAGCTTTGTAACCAAAGCATCCTCAGCAATAGGATGGGAGACCATCAGAAGAGGTCAGGAGGAGGGGACAAGGAGATGGTGAAAGGGCAGCAGGGCTGTCATGGCAAAGTGCTAAGGCAGGATTTCCCTCAGACCCTTCCTCCCTCTCACTATAATCTTCCTTCCTTCCTTCCTTCCTTCCTTCCTTCCTTCCTTCCTTC
>JAKJMR010000722.1:429855-461514 GCA_024449315.1 Daboia siamensis
TTTATTTATTTATTTATTTATTTATTTATTTATTTATTTATTTATTTTTGGGACTTATATGCTGCCCTATCTCCCGAAGGACTCATATATATAAAATAATTTTAAAATAGAATATTAGAACTGGAAGTACAGTAGCTGATCTATTTGGAACTTTGTGTTACTGAACCATAAATTTAAAAGACTTGTGGTATATGTTGATTTTGATCAATGGAGCTGAAGTATTTTCACATAGAATCAAGATGTGATGTTGTGTGAATTACTCCAGTGTTCTTCCTTAGTTTTTAAAACAAAAATGTTTTTTTCAAAATCCTTAAGGTCATGGAAAGCTGATTTAAGTTTTAATGTTCATGTACACACAAGACTGGTGTTGAAGATAATACTCTGTGAGGACAGAATAAGTGATCCTGTTGCTGTGATAATGGCCAGATCATATTACATCTGCAAAATCTCTCTTGAAAACTCTGCCTGATACCAAAGTTCATAACAAGGGTCTCTATTGTTGCTGGTAGTAAAGATTATGTAGAACTACAAACTGAACTTATGAATATATAAAATGATATATGCACACTATGAAAATATTGGTTATAATCTTTCACTGAAGATGTGATAATAAAAACCTTTGGTAAATATATCATACAATATCTGGAACAACAATGTGCAACAAGAAAATGTATATTTTGTTTGATCAGAAAAATCTTTTGGTATTCATAATGACTTCAGTAAAACCTATCAACATTTTCCCATACATCTGCTGTTTAATATCTATAAACATTATTGGCAGTGATTTATTTATTTATTTTAATTCCATTTATATCCCGCCCTTCTCCGAAGACTCAGGGCGGCTTATAGGATCTACCCACCATAATTGTACTTTTTTAAAAAAAAAATGTTTTCATTCAGGTGTAGTCACTCTGTAAATACTACTACAAAATTTATTCCCAGTTGTCTCCTGGACAAGAAAGAAACAAGCTTTAGAATAGGCTAGTCTCTCTGTGGTAAAATTTTAACATTCTTTCCCCATGTCATTCCTATATAAATCTACATTTTATTCTGTCTCTATGCTTCTCTGTTGATTCATGATTTATTTTGCTCATTTGCTAGCTTTACATTAATATCTTTAGGGTTAGGGCCTGTCAAATTCATTACAAGCCACAAGAAAACACCATTATCTTAACTACAACACTATTTAATCTTTATATAATTTCATTAGCATATTGTTTGGAAAATCCAGACTTTCATCTTCCTAAATTATATAAGAGGTGTATCATTCTTACTTCATGATGACAATACAGTGCTTGTATTGTGAACTCTAATAGGATATAAGGTCTTGCCTCAGCTAGTCCTCCCAAGAAAGCAGAACTTGTGAGACAGGCATTATATCAAAAGGAATTTTTATTGAGACAGTGACAGCAAGACCAAAAAGCAAGATCTAGTATTTTCCTGTGCAAAACTTTGTATTAAAGTATCCCTAACACACTCCACTCCAATGGCCAGAAGACTGGTTTGATTTCATCCAATCTTCAGGTGCAAAGTTGTTATGGGAACCAGATTGTTAAGTGTAGTTCTCAGGCTCCATTCTCAGGGTTTCAATTTCCTCTCAGCCTCTTGATCTCCTCCTTTTGGCATAGAGATAAGACAGATGGCCCAGGGCACATTCCTTCTTCCGTTGACACCTGCACCAGCCTCCCCTTCCCAACAGCAGAATAGCAGAGCATCCTTCTCCCCATTCCCCACAAATGGCAGACCTGATCATAGAAAGAAAACCAATATAATAAATTAGGGTTTCATATGTTGCCCTCCCCTTCATGGATTACTGCCTTGTCATGGCGAAGGGGCTTGCATAATTCAATGAAGCTATGAGCTATGCCGTGCAGGGCCACCCAAGACGGAAAGGTCATAGCAGAGAGTTCTGACAAAATGTGATCCACTGGAGAAGGAAATGGCAAACCACTCCAGTATCTTTGCCATGAAAACCCTATGGACAGTACCAAAAGGCAAAATGATATGACGCTGGAAGATGAGACCCTCAGGTCGGAAGGCATCCAATATGCTACTGGGGAAGAGCAGAGGGCTAGTACTAGTAGCGCCAGAATGAATGAAGCGACTGGGCCAAAGCCGAAAGGATGCTCAGCTGTGGATATGTCTGGTGGTGAAAGGAAAGTCTGATGCTGTAAAGATTTTTTCTCCATAGGAACCTGGAATGTAAGATCCATGAATCATGGAAAGCTGGACGTGGTCAAACAAGAGATGACAAAACTGAACATTGACATCGTAGGTATCAGTGAACTAAAATGGACAGGAATGGGTGAATTTAATTCAGATGACCATCAGGTATACTACTGTGGGCAAGAATCCCTCAGAAGAAATGGAGTAGCCTTCATAGTCAATAAAAAAGTAGGAAAAGCAATACTGGGATATAATCCTCAAAATGACAGAATGATCTCAGTTCGAATCCAAGGCAAACCATTCAATATCACAATAGTCCAAGTCTATGCCCCAACCACTAGTGCTGAAGAGGATGAAATTGACCGGTTCTATGAAGCCCTACAGCACCTTATAGAACTAACACCCAAAAATGATGTCCTTATCATCATGGGGGATTGGAATGCTAAAGTAGGAAGCCAAAAGATAACTGGAATAACAGGCAAGTTAGGCCTTGGAGTACAAAATGAAGCAGGGCACAGGCTGATAGAATTTTGTTAAGAGAATACGATGGTGATAGCAAACACTCTTTTCCAACAACCCAAGAGACGGCTTTACACATGGACATCACCAGACGGTCAACACAGAAATCAGATTGACTATATGTTCTGCAGCCAAAGATGGAGAAGCTCTATACAGTCAGTAAAAACAAGACCAGAAGCTGACTGTGGCTCAGACCATGAGCTTCTTGTTGCAAAGTTTAGGCTTAAATTAAAGAAAGTAGGGAAAAGCGCTAGGCCAGTCAGGTATGAATTAAATCATATCCCTGTTCAATATACAGTAGAGGTGACAAAAAGATTTAAGGAATTAGATCTGATAGACAGAGTGCCGGAAGAACTATGGACAGAGGTTTGCAACATTGTACAACAGGTAGCAACCAAAACCATCCCAAAGAAAAAGAAATGCAAGAAAGCAAAATGGCTGTCTGAGGAAGCTTTGCAAATAGCTGAGGAAAGGAGGGAAGCAAAAGGCAAGGGAGAAAAAGAAAGATATGCCCAATTAAATGCAGAATTCCAAAGAATAGCTAGAAGAGAAAAGAATGCCTTCTTAAATGAACAATGCAAAGAAATAGAAGAAAACAATAGAATAGGGAGGACCAGAGATCTTTTCAAGAAAATTGGAGAGATGAAGGGAACGTTTAATGCAAAAATGGGCATGATAAAGGACCAAAATGGCAGGGACCTAACGAGAGGCAGAAGAAATTAAGAAGAGGTGGCAAAATTACACAGAAGAACTATACAAGAATGAGCTTAACGTCCCTGATAATCACAATGAGGTGGTCACTGACCTCGAGCCAGACATCCTAGAATGTGAAGTGAAGTGGGCCTTAGAAAAGCTGAGCAACAACAAAGCTAGTGGAGATGACAGTATTCCAGCTGAGCTATTCAAAATCTTAAAAGACGATGCAGTAAAAGTGCTACACTCAATTTGCCAGCAAATTTGGAAAACTCAACAGTGGCCACAGGATTGGAAAAGATCAGTTTACATTCCAATTCCAAAGAAAGGCAGTGCCAAAGAATGTTCAAACTATCGCACCATTTCACTCATTTCTCATGCTAGTAAAGTTATGCTTAAAATTCTACAAGCTAGACTGCAGCAGTATGTGGATCGAGAACTACCAGAAGTACAGGCAGGATTTCGAAGAGGCAGAGGAACTAGAGATCAAATTGCTAACATACGTAGGATCATGGAGAAAGCTAGAGAGTTCCAGAAAAACATCTACTTCTGCTTCATTGACTATGCTAAAGCCTTTGATTGTGTGGATCATAACAAACTGTGGCAAGTCCTTAAAGAAATGGGCATACCATACCATCTTATTTGTCTCTTGAGAAACCTATATGCGGGCCAAGAAGCAACAGTGAGAACTGGACACGGAGCCACTGATTGGTTCAAAATTGGGAAAGAAGTCCGGCAAGGCTGTATACTGTCACCCTGCCTATTTAACTTATATGCAGAGCACATCATGAGAAAGGCAGGGCTAGATGAATCAAAAGTTGGAATTAAGATTGCCGGAAGAAACATCAACAACCTAAGATATGCAGATGATACCACTCTAATGGCAGAAAGTGAAGAGGAACTAAAGAGCCTCTTGTTGCCGGTGAAGAAGGAGAGTGCAAAACTTGGGTTGAAACTAAACATTAAGAAAACCAAGATCATGGCATCCGGCCCTCTCAATTCCTGGCAAATAGATGGGGAAGAAATGGAGGTAGTGACAGATTTTATTTTCCTGGGCTCCAAGATCACTGCAGATGGAGACTGTAGCCAAGAAATTAAAAGATGCTTGCTCCTTGGGAGGAAAGCCATGGCAAATCTAGACAGCACACTAAAAAGCAGAGACATCACCCTGTCAACAAAAGTGCGTATAGTCAAGGCTATGGTCTTCCCAGTTGCAATGTATGGCAGTGAAAACTGGACCATAAGAAAGGCTGAGCGCCAAAGAATTGAGGCCTTTGAACTCTCGCCTTGGACTGCAAGGCGATCAAACCGGTCAGTCCTAGAGGAGATCAACCCTGACTGCTCTTTAGAAGGCCAGATCCTGAAGCTAAAACTCAAATACTTTGGCCACCTAATGAGAAGGAAGGATTCACTGGAGAAGAGCCTAATGCTGGGAAAGATTGAGGGCAATAGAAGAAGGGGACGACAGAGAATGAGGTGGCTGGATGGAGTCACTGAAGCAGTAGGCGTGAGCTTAAATGGACTCCAAAAGATGGTAGAGGACAGGAAGGCCTGGAGGAACATTGTCCATAGGGTCACGATGGGTCGGACACAACTTCCCAACTAACAACAAGAATGACAACATGTTGCCCCCCCCCCTAAAAAATGGAAGATCCACCTGCAGGAGAGAGAAAATAAGAAAATGGGAAAAGAAAAATAGACCGTTACCAGATTTATCAGGATAGCATTCATGGAAGCATTTAAGTAGCTTCGGGGCTACTATTTTAGGAAGCTGGTAAATCTTTCCAGGCTACCAGATATTGGACAGCCCTATGGTGCTTATGTGAGTCTAGGATTTCTTTAATTTCAAAGTGTTGTTCACCTTCCACAATAATGGGCTGTGGTGTAGAAGGTGTCTTTGGCCTTAAAGGTGAAGTTATCTCATGTTTCAGCAAGCTACAATGAAATATGGGGTGAATCTGTCTTAAAGTCTTGGGGAGTTCCACTTCCACAGTAACTGGATTTATGATGTGTTTGATTGGAAAGGGACCTATGAATTTGGGTGCTAACTTCTTTGAAGGTTGCAGTGATTGTAGGAACCTAGTGGATAAATAGATTTTGATGCCAATGTGGAAAAGTTTGGGTTCCCTTCTCTTTTTATCTGTTTGAGCTGTATAAGCCTTCCTGGCTTCATGTAGAGCTTTTCTGACTACTGGCCAGGTATTTTGCAACTGATTCATCCATTCCTTAAGGGAAGGGCTGGTGGGCTCACTGGTAGGTATTTAAGGCATAGGATTGAATGTGTCCCATGGCAACTTGAAAGAGGGAGTACCCAGTGCTGGAGTGAACAGCACTGTTATATGCCACTTCAACAAAGGGCAAGAGATCAGTCCAATTGTCCTGCTGGTAATTGATGAAGCATCTTACATACTGCTTTAGAACTGAGTTCATTTGTTCTGTCCCCCCATTCATTTGAGGATGATGACTAGAACTCAAGCCTTGTTCTGTGCCTAATAGAAGGCCCATTCAAGGTCCCTTCCAAATTGTTGTTGTTGTTGTTGTTATTGTTGTTGTTGTTGTTGCTGCTGCTGCTGCTGCTGCTGCTGTTGGTTCAAAAAGGCCTTCAAGAACTTAGAAGTAAATTGTACATCCCTGACAGAAATTATGCGCTGACGGGCTCCATGCAACCAGTAAATGTGTTGTAGAAACATCTTAGCTAAGATTTTAGCATTGGGATCTTTTGGCATGGAATGAAATGGACCTGCTTTGAGAATAAATCATTTATGACCCAAATAACTGTATTTCCTGAACTCTGGCAGTTCCACAATAAAGTCCATGGAAATCTCTCTCCAGGGTGCTGAAGGGCTCGCTACTGGCTGCAAAAGACCAGAGATTTTCCCTTGCCTTCACTTTGCTGCAGTGCAAGTAGGTAGTTGGCCATGTAACGGTCAATGTCCTTTTTCAATGACAGCCACCAGAATTGCTTTTTTATCAAGCGTAGGGTCTTCACAAACCCAAAGTGTCCTGCAAGTTTTGAATCATGGGAAACTTGCATAGTTCTTAACCTTTGAGTGGCAGGGACATAGAGTCCCCCCCCCCCAATGCTAGTCCATCCTGCATTGAGCAGAGATTTTTATGCTTTGAAAACCATTCGTCTTTCTCTAAAGCTTGTCTGAATGCTTTTGAGGCAGCATTGTCCAATGGTTTGGGGATTCTCTTTTGTGACTTCATGACCACTAGAGCAGCTAGTTGTGCTGGTAATAAAGGTTTTATGACATCAGCCTTGGACCTATTGTATTGTGGCATCCTGGATAGGGCATCAGTTAAGAAATCCCCCCACCAGCAAGTAGTGTAGAGTGAAATTGAATCAGTGGAAGTGTTGGGTCCACTGTGCTTGTTTAGAGAACAGTTTCCTGGGCATCTTGAGAGCTTCTAATTTTTTATAGTCAGTCCATACTTGGAAAGGGATTTTGCTCCCTTCCAAGAAGTGCCTCTAGGTAAGGAGGGCCTAGCATACTGCATAAGCTTCCTTCTCCTAGGCTTCCCAATGCTGCTTGATTTCTGATAATTTTTTGGAGGTGTAAGCACATGGTTGTAGTTGGCCTTTCTTGTTTTCTTGGAGCAATATTGTTCCTACAGCCACATCACTGGTGTCAGCTTGGACTACAAATCCCTTTTCTGGGTCCAGATGTTTTAAAATTGGCTCTACCAAAAAAAAAAATCAGCTTCTCAAACACTGCTTGGCACTCATTGTCCATTTTAGGGGCTGGCTTGGTTTTAGCTTATTAATCCCTTTTGTTTTTAACAGGTTTGTGATAGGTAAGGCAAACTGGGTGAAAGAAGTGATGAATTGCCAGTAGAAATATGAAAATCCCCAAAAGTTATATAACTACTTTCTGGTGTGGGGAGCCACCCATTTCAGAACAGTGTGGATCCCATTTCCATTCCTTTGTGTGAGATCCGGTAGCCCAAGTAGTCAATTTTCTCTTTGTGGAACTCACATTTGATAATTTTGTGTAAAGATTGGCTGCTTGGAGTTTATTCAGAACTGCTCTGACCAATTTTATGTGTTCTGCCTTTGTTTCGATGTAGATTAGGATATTGTCCAAATCCCCCATATACAGGTTCTTGAGGAGCACCTCATTGATCAGATGCATAAACACCACAGGGGCCCCTTGAAAGTCAAAAGGGAATACTTTAAATTGGAAAGAGCCGAGGGGGCAGTTGAAAGCAGTTTTCCACTCATCCCACTAGTTGATCCTGACTCAGTAGTATGCCTCACACAGGTCCAATTTGGAAAATATCTTTCCTTTCAATAATTGGGCCAGCATATCTTTCACGTGGGGCAGTGGATACACATTTTCCACACAGACTGCATTCAAACCTCTATAATCCATGCAGAGAGCCATCTTTCTTTCTTCTGAAGAGCACAAGGGCAGCCACGCAGGATCTAACTGGCTGGATAAAACCACAGGCCAGGTTTTTATCAATGAACTGATACAGTTTGTTTAACTCTGTAGGGGTCATGGAGTACAGTTTTGTTTTTGGTAGGTTAGCCCCTAGCATGATTTTGTTGGCACA
Source organism: Daboia siamensis (assembly GCA_024449315.1). Lineage (NCBI taxonomy): Eukaryota > Metazoa > Chordata > Lepidosauria > Squamata > Viperidae > Daboia > Daboia siamensis. The sequence continues at coordinate 437,794 of JAKJMR010000722.1, forward strand.
ATCTGTGGGTTGGTGGGGGGGGGGGTGCAGCTCATCCAAACTTTTTTTTGCTGAAAATCTCAGCTAAGTTCTGATATTCTCCAGGTATGGTTTGCAGGGCTTCACCACTGAAGGTAGCCACTATTTCCCAATTTTTTTTCCTTTCCTGCCTGGCATCGCTTGCTTGGCCACAGGGGTTTTCTCTTTGGGAAACTTCAAATGTCCTATCTGCCAGTCTATTAATAGATTCCATTTTTTCAGCCATGCTAGCCCCAGTACTAGAGGCCATTCCATTCCTGGGGCCATAATGAAAGTTAGAGTCTCTGTGTGGCATCGTATGGTTGGTCCCAAGAGTTCTGTAGCTAATGTAGCTGGGATGCCCCCTCCAATGGACCCATGAAATGGGATTTTTTAACCTTCTCAGCCTAACCTGTAACTTCCCAACTAAGGCTGGACTGATCAGCCATCACATACGCCCTGAATCTAAGAGAGCGGTTACGGTCACGTTTTCTTCTCTGCCCTATGGGCATGGTCATTGGCGTACCAATGGGTCATTGTCGTAGTCACTTTCTGGTGCCCCTGGCTCATTCTCTGGTAGGGTCGGAGTCCCCCCCCCCCTGGTTTGGGATTGGACAGAACTCCATGACCTCAAGCATTCCTCAGGGCCGTATCTTTCTGGCATTGAGTTGACTTGGTCAGATTCCCTCCAGGCTGTCGCTCACCTCTCTTGGTTGGAGTTTTGCTGCAGCACTCTATGGTGCGATGACCTTCCTTGCCACACTTAAAACAGGCTGTTGAGCATGGGGCTGCACTCTAGGCTTTAGTTGCTTCTCTTTTCTTTTCTGGCAGGGACCTTTTCCACATTTTGCCAGAGTGGTATGGATTGTGGTTCTGGTTGATTTCCATCTCCTTGGCTAGGTGGCACTAATCAAGCAATTGTACTAGGGCACCCCTGGCCACGCATGCATTATACGGGTCATCATTCATCCTGTCCTGGAAACAGCTGATCAAAATATCTTCAGACCAGTTGAGGCAGCATGCCAGGTCCCTGAATTCTTCCGTGTATTCAACTACTGGCTGGCATTCCTGCCTCACAGTTTTTATATGATCTCATGCCTTTCAGCCAGACAGTCCTCAAACCTCCATCTCAAGGATATCATGAAACAGTTAAAGTTTCGGAGTTCTGGTGTGTTTCAGTTGTGCAAGGCAATCATCCACCGAGTTGCCTTTCGTTCTAGGGCCAGGGTGACAACTCTGACTCTGGCTTCTTTGCTGGGGAGGGTTGTCCCATAAACTTGCATGTAGGTGAATATGTGAGGTAGAAAGAAGCCCAATTGTTGGGTGTTCCCATTGAATTTCACCCAGAGGGGAACCAGCTTTGATTCTTCTAGTGAGGCTCTCCCCTTGGGGGTTGGTGGAGCATTTCCCCTTCTGGGGACTGCTGGCTATTGTTTCTCTGGGGTGGTCACTGAAGTTTCCATGGAGCCTGCTGCCCCTGTTGCGCTTTTGGTTGTCCCCAACTCACTCCTACTGCCCTTAGGGTTTTTTTCCAGTTTTTCTTTCTTTTTGTTCTTGTGTCACCCGGACTTCTTCAGGTTCTGAAAAGCTTCCGCCATGTATTGCACAGCTTGCTTCAGGATCTGGTTGGTCAACTCCTGCTCTCCTTCATATTTTTCCTCCTCATCAGAGAACAGTTCCATGTCCTGCTTCCAGTGCTTTCTCCAGCTGCCTTGAGTGAACATTTTTTGCTGGGCTTTTCTTTCTCACTCTTCTCTCTTTCCTACTCTGACTGACCACCTTGGTTTCATGGGGCTTTCTGCCATAATCATTTCTTCCATTCATCCAGAGGAGCTTTCTTCTGTGTGGACTTTTGCAGTGGACTCTCCCCAGCATCCAGTCTCATCTTGTTGGCTGCCATGGAGGGACATGGTGTGCACAGACCACACAGTAGGGCAGTTACAGATCTTTCTTATTGTAAAGTCTTGCCTCAGCTAGCCCTCCCAAGAAAGTAGAACTCTTGAGAAAGGCATTGTCTCAAAAGGAACTTTTATTGAGAGACAGTGACAGCAAGAAAGCAAAGCAAGATCTAGTATTTTACCATGTGACAAGATCTGGTATGTTCCTGTGTGACAAGATCTAGTATTTTTTGTGTGAAATGTTACATTAAAGCATCCCTAACACACCCCACCCCAACGGCTAGAAGTCCAGTTTGATTTCAACCAATCCTCAGGTGCAAAGTTGTTATGGGAACCAGATTGATAAGCATAGTTCCCAGGCACCATTCTCAGGATTTCAATTTCCTCTCAGCCCTTTGTCAGTCAACAGGAGTGCTAATTTACCACCACCTTACCAAGTACTTAGGAACCGAGGTCACAGGAAGAAAAGAAAAGAATAATCAGGCTTCCAGTTTGCCACGCAGCCACTATGGATGGCTGCGAAACTTGCTCTCTCTCCCCTGTCCAGTTTTGCATCACTGGGGGGCCCTGAAAAGGGCTGAAAGTTGCCCTGAAGAAGCAACTAGCAAGGAGGGGTGCTCACTGGATCACAGGAGAGGTGCAACTCTCCCAATAGACCTGGAGATCCCTCCAAACTGGCAGACAAAAGGACCAGCCATCATGGCTCATTCCTAGGCTGTGAACAGCCGAAGTCATATTTTCCACCAGGTAACTCTTAAAGCAGCACAGAAGAGACTGGTGAGATCTACCTCTTCTACACCCTAATTACTTTCTGTACCTCCTTAAGCTGCTAAGCATTCTCCCCCCTGCAGTGAGGGAAGGGGGACTTTAGCCCTCCCTCCAGAAAGAATGGCAACTTAATACTCAGGGGTGCTTTAAACGTTGAAAAAGTAACTGAATCCCAATTGGAACTTTATTTCTCAAAGCATGTGGACTGAAAGATTTTTTATTTCTTATTTTTCATTGTCTACTTCTGTTGGAAATGTGGATTCTTTCTTATGAAAAAAAAAAGAAAAACTGAAAAGATTAAGACAGCTTTGGTACTCAGAGGGAAACTTTAAAAGGGACCTGGCTGACTGCCCAGGGAAATAGATAAGATACATAACCTTGAGAACTTTGAAACAACAGCTGTGAAAGGCTTTGTGTTCCCTACCTAGAAAAAAAATCTCTCTTTTGGATTTTCTAAGTGTAAAGCCTTTAGCTTAAAATACCAATATGGAAGAAGACCAGGAACAAAATTTATTTATGGATGAAGACCAACAAACTCTCGCTATGTTGAAAACACTAATCCAAATTCTTACCACAACCAATGAAATACTAAGAGGCTATGGGAAGGAACAAGAAGGCAGCCCAGATATGAAAGCCCAAACTTTGACCACAACTAAAGAACCATCTATACAAAATACAATAGAAAAAATGAAACATTCAAATACGATGACAGAATAATTTACTATTCAACAAATATTGATATTTGAAAATCCAGAAAAGACATTGCCAACTTGGAATAAGTAAAAGGTTTTTTATACAACTCAGAAGGAACTAGAGGATCTAGAAAAAGAACAGTTGGGTGAGAAGACAAACAATTCAGAACAACGATGTCAATATAGAAGAATAAAGAGACGACACAGTAGACCTACAAGTCCTCTCAAAAAATTGGTGACTGGATGGTTTTGCCAATATCAATTAATATACATGATATTACAAGGAGATTGGTTCAGTGACCCAAAAACAAGGACATGGAAGATAATTTGACAAAGGAAAAAAGCCAGAATAAGACTCAAGAAGAATGGAGGTTCAACCATCTTATTGAAATCTGAAACAGAATATATTTAAATATCAAATCACAAGTCTTTATTGATTAGCCCTTGGGCCATATCAAAGTGCAAAGTTCCAGCAACAAATTGTTAGTAAAATTTGATAAAAGCAATTTAAAATGGAATTTGATAAAATACAATTTAAAATGGAATTAAAATAAAATACAATTTAAAATGAAATGGTAATAAAATACAATCTAAAATGAAATTATAATAGTGTACAATAATTTAAGATATAGATAAAATATGATAGAATTATATTTTGGAGTCACCGTTGCAATCTACCCCAATCAGTCCCACATATGCAGATCTCAACCGAACCATTTTGTTTAGGTACTGTGCTACGTTAAATGTTATTTTCAAGTTCTGGCCAGACGTAAGGTAAGTTGTTTTGATATGGGGATCCCAATGGGTCATTCGTTGGTATATAGACCAAGATACCTGTCTCTCACCCTCTTATACAGGCAACAGTCAAATAGGATGTGAGCCAGGTATTCTACCTCTGCTGCTCTGCAAATGCAGAGACGCTCATTATATGGTATAGCATGAAATCTCCCATATCTGACCATTGTGTCAAGCTGTTCGAATCTCGCTCCCATAAATATCTCCCTAAAATGTTTTGGCAGTTGTAACTTCAAATAACTGTCTACTTGGAAAGTACATTTGTATTTACTCAGCCATTTCAAGTTACCCATCTTACCAAGGATAGCTATATCAGTTTGTGCTTCTATATCCTTAATTCTTTGGGCAACTCTTTTTTTTGGATTGTTCTCCTGTTACGCAAGAGACAGGAAGGCCACAGCTTCTTACAAAATTTGTTAGTTTGGTGATCCAGAAGATTTATGATTGTAGTTTTATTTGCTCTTGTAGGCATAACTTGGGGAGTCTATCAGTCTCCATTTCATTAACTTTGCACCAGTAGTTATAAGCTCTAATTTTAGATAATGCATGAATTGTATGAATTCCCAATTCAGCTCTAACTGCTGCAGCAGATGTTCTTGGATCTACACCCAAAATACATCTCAAATGCTGGGACTGTGTTTGTTCTAGGACTGTGGTTCAGTAAAGACCCCAAATTTCTGCTCCATACAAGAGCATTGTGGTAACCTTAGCCTTATTAAACCTTGATTAATGGGGCTAGGGACCCTGGGTAACTATGGTTCTTCAGTTTGAGCAGTAAATTCAAATTGGCTTTTGCTCTAAATGTACTCTGTTGATGATGGCAGACCCAAGATCCAGTCTTGGAAAAAGTTACGCCCAAATATACAAAGGTATTAACCTGCTCAATTGGTTCACCATCTAATTGCCACTTATGTCTCTGATGGTTTCTTCCAAACACCATTATTTTCGATTTAGATTTGCTAATGATTAGGGAGTTATCCTGGCAATAACAGCTGAATCTTCTTAATAGCCTATGTAATCCTACTTGTTAATATGTTAATAAAATCATATCATCAGCATAAAGCAAGCTGTTACAGTAAGTATTTAGGATCATCGGCATGTGTACCATGGTATCCTTCATAAGTCATTGATGTATAAATTAAATAATAATAGGGCCAGGATTCACCCTTGCCTTATCCCTTTATTTGTGTGAATCCTGTTAGTCAGGGCTCCATTAACCCCATACTGCACCCTCACACAGGTATTTGTGTAAAGGGCTTTAGTCAAAGCCAGGAGTCTGGGTTCTCTTTTAAGAGATGTCAATTTACTCCATAGTACTTCTCTATTTACCATAGCAAATGCTGCTGTAAGGTCTATGAAAGCAGCAAACAGGGGTCTCCTCTTATAGGCATATCTGGCAATTAGATGGTTCTGACCAGATTGAATTGGAAAACATTTTTTCTTTAATGTTAAAGGTTTTTTATATTCCCTTCTTGTGTGCAGCATCTTAGCTTCTATATGGGCAGTAGGATTCCTCTGGGCAAGTCTCATGGCTGCCTTCAATTTCTTTTTCAGTCGCTGGCAATCAGGATCAAACCAGCGAGATCTACGCACTTGGGCTCTTTTTGTAGCAGGTTTAGCTGTTAGGTGCTTTTCCAGTATATTACAGAGATTGGAGAATGCATTGAAGGCTGACATCCCTACTGCCTATTACTTCTGTGGGAGATGAAAATATAGTCTTTCATTGGTCTCTGTTGGTCCTTGAGCAACCGGCCTGTCCAATCCACCGAGCGGAACCTCCCCCATCAGGACCTTCATGAAGGAGCCCATCTTGAAGCATCCTGACCTGCAACGGCCATTTGTCGTGAAGGCGGATGCCTCCGACATTGCCATTGGGGCGGTGTTACTCCAGGCAATGAACCCAGCAGTACCCTCTTCCTTTGCGTGTACCATTCACGAAAACTGAACCCTTCGGAGCGCAATTACACAATCTGGGAGAAGAAGCTGCTGGCCATCAAAATGGCGTTCGAGGCCTGGAGGCATCATCTGGAGGGAGCGCGGCATCAAATCGAGGTCCGGATGGACCATCAGAATTTGGAAAGTCTGCAGACCCCTCGGAATTTGAACCAATGCCAGATCCGGTGGTCTCTTTTCTTTGCGAGGTTCGACTTCCGAGTTCGGTACATACCTAGCGAGCACAATCAAAGAGCGGATGCTCTGTCCAGGAAGCCCAAATATTCCCGAGTGGAAGACAAGCTTCTGCCCAGGACAGTGATCCCCACCGAGTCTTTTGCTGCGGTGCAGGAGCCTGTTGATATACGGGCTTGGATCTGGGAGGCACAGCAGCAGGAGGTGTGGGTGGCTCAGCGGAAGGAGGAGGTGGGGCCAGATTCTCCTTGGACGGTCACGGATGGACTCTTGTATTATCGTGACTGGCTCTACGTTCTGGGAGGGCCACTCAGGGGACTCATCCTCAGCCAGTGTCACGATAACCCGGCGGCAGGGCATTTTGGCCTGTTCAACACCCTGAACCTGGTCTCCCGTACCTTCTGGTGGCCCCGAGTCCGACACGACATCCAGTCCTATGTCACTCCTGCATCCCATGCAGGCAGGCCAAGTCAGTGACAGGGGCCCCGCCTGGATTACTGCAGCCCTTGCCGACACCCAAAAGACCCTGGGGGGCTCTGTCCATGGACTTTCTGACGGATTTACCCCCATCTTCTGGTTTTACGACAGTGTATGTGGTGGTGGACATGCTGACCAAGATGGCGCACTTCATCCCCTGTCGTGGCTTACCTTCAGCCCGCGCCACTAGTCGTATGTTCATTCAACAGGTGTTTCGGCTGCATGGCCTCCCTTGTAGAGTCATCTCTGATAGGGGGACCCAGTTCACAGCCCGCTTCTGGCAGGAGTTGATGCATGCATTGGATATCAAGATTTGCCTCTCGTCCACGCATCATCCTCAAACTGACGGGGGAACCAAGAAGGTCATCAGTATCCTGGAACAATATCTGCGCTGCTACGTCAATCTGCAGCAAAACAATTGGGTGGACTATCTGGCCATAGCTGAGTTTGCATTCAACAATTCGCAGCACACCTCCACACAGATGACACCGTTCTTGGCCAATGTGGGATATCACCCCCGGTTTTTCCCCCTCTCTCCCGTGGACTCACCGGAGCCGGCAGCGAACGACTTCATGGCAGAGTTACAGGCGATCCATTGATTGGTGCGATGTCAGTTAGAGAAGGCCAAGGCCGATTACAAAAGATTTGCTGATCGGTCAAGACGGGATACGCCTCCACTATCGGTGGGAGATCGGGTCTGGTTGTCCACCAGGAATCTACCGTCAACACGGCCAGTGAGAAAGTTAGATCACCAATATTTAGGACCGTTCCCAGTCGAGGCTGTCATCAATCCGGTCGCCTATCGCTTAACTCTGCCACGTTCCCTGCGCGTGCACCCCATCTTTCATCGGTCCCTGTTGGTCCTCGAGCAACCAGCCTGTCCACTCCACCGAGCGGAACCTCCCCCATCAGGACCTCGTGATGGAGACAGCACCCCCGAGTACCAGGTCGCCAGCATCAGGGACTCTTGTTGGCTGAAAGGTCGTTTCCAGTACCTGATTGAATGGAAAGGCTACGGACCAGAGGACTTCACCTGGGAGGATGTGACCGCCATTCATGCCCCTGCTTTGGTGTCTGCTTTTCATGAACAATTTCCATCCCGACCGCATCCGGATCGGCAGACCCGGGGAAAGGGCCCTGCGGTGTGGGATAGTGTTGTGATTCAGGGTCAGCCTGTGGGTTCGGCAGTTGGGTCGGACGACTCAGAGGAGGAGGAGGATGGGGGTGTTGAAGAACTTGCTGATGATGGTCTTGAGGCTGCACAGAGCCCTCAGCCAGGCCCCTCCCACCTGGTCACGACGCAGACCCAGCTGTGTGAGTCTGACAGCGTGGATGAAGATGACCCACAGCTGGCCCTGACGCAGGAGGCAGTCAATCAGGAGTAAACAGAGGAAGAAGCTGGGACGAGGAAGGCAATGGGGCACCTCGGAAGGAGGCAGAGAGAAGCCACGCCCTGAACTGTTTAAAAGGGGAATGCGTGGGAGGGCTGGTTTGCTGAAGGCAACCGCTTGAATAGCTCCTGTTTTATGGTTTATGTCTTGCTTTTGTATCTATAAATTTGTTAGGCTAGTTCCAGCCTCTTGCCTTCTTGTAAAAGGGGTTTTCCCTGCTTTTTCTGCAGGGCCGGTAGCAGGCTAGTACAGAACAATAGCCCCCTCCTCATATAACAAGATGAGGCTGGAGCAAACCTGTGATAGGCTCCACAGTAGTGATTTAAAACAAAGCTTTGACTTGAACTGTATACGATTTCACAATAAGAAGGTACTATTTGTAATCTGCTGAGCTTTGTGCAATATGAAATTGCAAAGTAGATAGGTCTATGTATATTTGGAACATGAGTATTATAAATGTGGGAGAAATAGGGAACTGAAATTAGCTGATGGATGTGGGCTGTAATGTACATGGGTATATGTGGAAGGTTATGTTCAGCAGAAAGTATATGTGGAAAGTAGGTCAGCAGAGGGTCAATAAGAGGTCAGCAAAAGTCAGCAGAAGTCAGCAAAACTCAGCAGACCATCTGACTACAGTTTTAGAACAAGAAAGGGTATAAAAGGTTGGGACTCGACCTGACTGATTTGCCATTGGCCTATAGCTGTCCTATTGGAATTTGCTATAACCATTTGGTCCTCTTTGCAATGGGTTATTAATGTACATGATGATGTGTTATTATGCTTGCTATATTCCAAATTATTAGAAAAATAAACCTCTGAATCTTAAAGTAAGAATTATTGGTTTGTGTTGCTGTCTCTTGTGTTTTCCACTGGGTTTTTTTCCACGACAGTTTTTGGTTCGTTGGGGAAAAAAAAGGGTGGGGGAAGTGAAAACCCTGCCTTTTCTGATAAACACAATACACAAAGATATTATGAGATCCAGTTTTGACTGGCCAATAGGGTACAATTGTCGTGTGTTTCGTGTATGACTGAGATGGGACTCATGTTCAGAAGTGAGTTTTGCAGCCCAACTCTGTGGTTACATTCTTCCATGAGGAAAATGGCCAGAAATGGGCAAAGCGATTGAAGGGGAAAAAAAAGAGAGAGAATGAAAGAATATACTGAATAGAATGTATGAACTGGATACTGCCTACATATTAGTTAACAATTTGCTTGCTACATGTCTGTATCACACTTTCCCTTCATAACTGCTGATTTCCTCATAACTGCTATTTTTTCCTGTCTAGGCAGATTCTGCCTTTTCTTTGTGATCGTAATAGGGGCTTCCTCTTCTAAACAGATGGCCCCTGCTGCTTGGTATATTCACACCCATAAAGGGCCTAGATTTTGTAAATTTTTATTGTAATGGCATGCAAGACCCTAAAAGGCAATTTCTTTTGTCCAGAACTTTTGACCAAGACAAACTCAATTTCCTTTAATTTCAATTGGATGCAGTGGATGCTTCTTTAAAATCAGGCAATTGGTTCGCCTTCTTTGTTTAGTATCCGAGAACATCATCTACAATTCTTTAAGGATACTAAAGAAACCTTGGAAAAATTTGTCTCTGACCTTAAAAATGCCATTTCCGTCATTCACAAAGACTCCACTATGGATACTGCAAAACGATCACAGATGCCTGCTGTTAAGCTCTGCCCATTGGACTCTATTTCATCTCACCTTCCCCAAGACCCTGAACTGGACTTGCTGCATGATTTTACATGCCCTTCCTCCTCCCCTCCACCTCCCTATGTCCCTCCTCCATTTCCAGTTGTATCCCCATCCCGAGCTCCTCCCCTTGATCCACTTCCACCCCCTTCCTCCCTTCCACCTTCCACCTTCCAACAGCCAGCCGCTTCTGACTTGCCTTCCCCTTTGGCTCCTCTCCCTTCCCCTTTTGGTGGTGCTGTCTCTTCCCCTCCTTCCTTGGCCCCTGCTGATTCCCCACCGATTGGTTCCCCACAAATGGAGCAATTACTTCAGGAAATTAGACAATCCTTACTTAAGGCAGATCAATGTCTAATCACCCCAACTACTCTGTTCTGAACTATTATGCCTTAATGAATCTCTGGGGTTGGAATGTGGTTCTGCGCTTTTGTCCCACCTTTCTAATTCTCCTAACAATTCCTACTTCTTCTTTACACCCTACCATACCACTTTCTCCAGGTGTGGCTTCTATTCTTTCTGATTTAACAACCCATGATTGTGTGGCTGCACAGACTAGGAGTTCTGCTCCTCTTTCTTCCATTCCCCTAGGGGCTGCCTCTCTTTTTCCTCCCAAGGCTCTCTCTTCCTTTACCTCTTCATATGCCTTGTAAGGCTTTACAGATGGATCAAAAGATACATTGCCCCAATCATCCAGAAGCATCAGGTAAGGTGGAACACATTAATTCCACCCTCAAAACAAATTGGCAAAATTATGTAATGAAACTAACTTAAAATGGCCCAATTGACTTCCTCTCACCCTGATGTCCATACGAATGACTCCTTCTAGAGTAACTGGCTTATCTCCTCATGAGATTTTAATGGGAAGGCCTATGAGGATGCCTGCCTCTCTTCCATCTATCCTTCGCTTGGCTGATATTCATGTCTTGGACACTATCATGCTAGATTATTGCTGTGCCCTAATGACCACTTTAAAAGATTGTCATTCACAGGTTGTTGCTGCACTCCCTAAAGAACCTCTACATCCTTGCCACTCTTTGGTCATTGGTGATTGGGTGCTTTTTAAGATATTTCAGCAAAAGAACTGTCTGGCGCCTCGTTGGAAGGACTGTTCCAGATTCTATTGACCACCAACATTGCTGTGAAGTATCAAGGTCTGGCTTCCTGAATGCATGTTTTGCACTGCATGAAAGTACCAGCCCCAGATGAGGAAGATATCAAGCCCCAATCACCTGACTGCATCTAGGCAAAGATTGAAGCTTTGCCCAAAAGGAGAGCAAGTGCTAGTAACCTCTGCTCCCCACCAGCATGCAATGTCCAGCCCAGACAGCACCAACAAGAAGTGAACTGATTTGCCATCCTTAGATGATTGAAAAACTTCATACCACCTTTTCCAACATAATGAAAGTCCAGAGGAGCATGAAGGAAATGATCTGCATCAGAAAATACCTCATGCCTGCTGTATGGACTGTAGTTGTGTTGTTGTTTATTGGCATTTCTATTTTCTTATTATGAGTATTAAACCTACTGAGGTTGTATGTGTTTCCCAGTGAAATACCTTCTTTACATATCCCACTTTACATATCCCACTTATTGTGGACCCTTTACCCCAGAATCCCTCTAATCTTATCTTTTTGCTTAGTTTTGTGTTGTCCTTATGGACAAGAAGTGGGGACTGTGGGAGATGAAAATATAGCCCCTTCCTCATATAACAAGATGAGGCTGGAGTAAACCTGTGATAGGCCCCACAGTAGTGATTTAAAACAAAGCTTTCACTTGAACTTTATACGATTTCACAATAAGAAGGTACTATTTGTAATCTGCTGAGCTTTGTACAATATGAAATTGCAAAGTAGATAAGTATATATATATTTGGAACATGAGTATTATAACTGTGGGAGAAATAGGGAAGTGAAAGTAGCTGATGGATGTGGGCTGTAATGTACATGGGTATATGTGGAAGGTTATGTTCAGCAGAAAGTATATGTGGAAAGTAGGTCAGCAGAGGGTCAATAAGAGGTCAGCAAAAGTCAGCAGAAGTCAGCAAAACTCAGCAGACCATCTGACTACAGTTTTAGAACAAGAAAGGGTATAAAAGGTTGGGACTCGACCTGACTGATTTGCCATTGGCCTATAGCTGTCCTATTGGAATTTGCTATAACCATTTGGTCCTCTTTGCAATGGGTTATTAATGTACATGATGATGTGTTATTATGCTTGCTATATTCCAAATTATTAGAAAAATAAACCTCTGAATCTTAAAGTAAGAATTATTGGTTTGTGTTGCTGTCTCTTGTGTTTTGCATTGGGTTTTTTTCCACAAAACTTCCTTGCCATCTTCTCTATTTAGTGGACTGACTGTTTCCTTTTCTCTTCTTATTAATATGTTGAAAGATACTTTTTTATTATCCTTGATTTTTGTTGCAAGTCTTTGTTCATTCTGAGCTTTGCTTTCCTGACTTCATCTTTGCATGTTCTGGCTGTTTGCTGATAATCAGTCTTAGTTATGTATCCCTATTTCCATATTTTGTATTTGTCCTTTTTGTCTTTCAGTTTGTCAGAGAGATCATTGTTCAGCCATGCTGGTTTCTTCTTGAATTTCTTGGTTTTTTTTTCCAGTGGTATTGTGCTGGACTGGGCTTTTATGATAGCATTTTTCAGAGTTTCCCATGCTTCTTGAATTGTTTTCCCCTTTAGGATTTTCAAAAAGAGACGCAGTGGCTCAGTGGGTTGGGATGCTGAGCTTGTCGATCAAATGGTGGGCAGTTTGGCGGGTCGAATCCCGAGTGCCATGTAACAGCGTGAGTGCCTGTTACTCGTCCCAGCTTCTGCCAATCTAGCAGTTTGAAAGCACGTAAAAATGCAAGTAGAAAAATAGGGACCACTATGGTGGGAAGGTAACAGCGTTCTGTGCGCCTTTGGGGTTTAGTCATGCTGGCCACATGACCACAAAGACGTCCTTGGACAAGCGCTGGCTCTTTGGCTTTGAAACAGAGATGAGCACCGGCCCCTAGAGTTGGAAATGACTAGCACGCATGTGCGGGGGAACCTTTACCTTTTACCTTAGGATTTTCATCTATGGAATCTTTCCTAAGTTCTCTCAGAGTTTGTTAAAATCAGCTCTTTTGATGTTTAAGACACCGGTTGGATTATTTTCTGGTGCTTGTGTTTGCATTATATTGAACCTCAGTATGATGTGGTAACTTTCACTCAAGATTCCAGCAACTTCAACTCCTTCTATCAGTTCTTCCCTACTAGTAATAATTTGAATTAGTTCCTTCTATTTGAAGTTTTGGAATATATGATTTTGGAGAAAAATTTATTAAGTGGGGAAGATTGATTTATACTTTGTAGAAAGCAGAAATATTTGTTACTGGAAATCTAATAAAACATTGTGAGATATACAAAATGGACAAATTGATGCTCATTGTTTCCTCTTCTGCTTATTCTAGTTCTTGAAATATTACATAAACATACAAGATGAAACAATTTAATAAATATTTTTTAAAAAGGAATTTATAAGTCAAGGGCATTCACTGATGACTTAGTATTGGCTTTGGAGGATCCACTAGAGCAGGGGTGTCAAACTCAATTTCATTGAGGGCCGCATCAGCATTGTGGTTGCCCTCCGGGAGCTGGGTGGGTATGGCCAGGGTGGGTGTGGTCTACTGGGTGGGCGTGGCTAGACTGCATATGGCCTACTGGGTAGGTGTGGCCAGCTCTACATCGTTCACATCAAGTGTGCCTATGGGGGCCTGGGCAGGAGTGGGACAGATCTGAGGGTCTCTGGCAGAAGGAGGGTCTTTGGGCCAGGGCCAAGGCAGTGTGGGCCATTCCCTCCCTGTTTCCAGGATGGCTTCGCGGGCCACATGAAACCACTTTGTGGGCCAGATCCGGCCCCCGGGCCTTGTGTTTGACATGTCTGCACTAGAGGAAATAGAAATATTGATTGAAAAATTAAAAGAATTTGGTGCATTAGCTGGTTTTAAAATTAATAATTAGAAGACAAGGTTGTTAACAAAAACATGAAAACAGAGTTGAAAGAAACAAGATTTAAGATTGAGAAAAAAGTAAAATATTTTTAAAGAAAAATGTTGGTTACCTTGACTAGTTGCTAGATTAGAGTTGGAGTATAAACTGAATATATATATAAATTAGATTGAATATCAGCAATTTAAAGGTTCCAGGGATTACTTTATCACTTAAGCAATGATTATTATTTACTGTAGGACAATACAAAGTGTTTTTTTTCCTAGCTGTGTATAGCATTTTATGAACATAAACATCTCAGGTTGGTATGTGTCATGTTCTGAAATAGAATTTTGTAGTTCAAAATAATATTTTGAATATTTTAAAAAATTGGGATATTTTATTGATTTAGTTATTAAATTTATATGCCATCCATCTCACTGTCAAGTGACTTTGGGTAGCGGGTGGATAGATTCAATATTTTATACCTTAATTGTAGAAACATTTCCTTTGTGCCTTCTTCCCTAGAAAGTTTTGCTTGTTTTATGACTCTATTACATGTGATACTAAGTAGAAATACCAAGTAAAATTGTTAAGAAAGGTGCCATATGTAAATTAGGATGTGTGATAAATATTTCAAATGCAAACTTCCATGAGTTTGTTTTTTCAAAATCCCTCTTTTTTGGTTGGGGGATGTGCTTTACTGTTAGCCTTGTTTCTACCCTCTCTGTTCTAGGTAATTATGCCTATTTTTTCTATTCTTTTTTTCTGCCTGCCTATGCTAGTTTTTTTCCTTGTTATTTATTTAACTTTCTTACTATTATGTTAGTTTTATTTATCCTTTTCTTCCCTCTATTTTTTAAAAGCTTTTGAGCTCCAATTCCTCTTTACCTTAATATTTAAGATTTGCCTCTTTAATGATCCTATTCTTCCTTGATTTGTAATGTTCCACTCTTGTCCTTATTATTTGCCTATTTATTTCTCTTTTATTTTCAGTCCTATATTTATTTTTATTCTCTAGAAGGTTCTTCCCTCCCTTTCTATTGGAACTGCAACCTAAATGTTGCCTTCACTTTGTCTTTGTTTGCTGCTCCAGCCTCTTGTCATTTTCTCTGCCAGCTCCATTCTGTCTTTCGGTGCTCGGTGCTCGGGTGTTTTCAGCTTTGTCTCTGCTCTGGTCAGGCCTATCATTCAGATTTCCAGTAAGCTCAGTTCCGCTGTCGGTTTGCTCTGCTCAGCCAGCCACTCAACTTTAGAGATCAGAGCTCTCTAACTCGATGCATCTCTGCTGCTGCTGCGTTTTTCCCCTTCACTAATTCTGCTGCTGCTTTTCTCCCTTCTGCAGATTTTACCACCACCAATTTCTCACAGCTACCAGTGCCCTTTGTTGGACGGGTTGCTGCAGGCCCTTTGTCCTCCTTCTGGACTAGCAGGAGGCGGTGGGGGGGGACTGCTGATCTCTCTGGGGAGGGAATGTTGATCAAGTCCTCTACAAGTTCTGGGGCAGGTCAATGGGGAGGGTTTCTGGGCTGGAAAGACACAGGGAGAGGGCTTGTTTTAGTCAGGCTGCCTCTAGTTTGCTGGGCCCTTGGTTGGACTGCCTGGCTGCCCTCATGAGTCTAGGGTCTAGGCAATTAATATATTGTGTCCCACAACAGCCTCCTTTTTGTCTGCTGTTCAGCCACCAGTTCACTGCTCTCAGTTGCCTCTTTTCCAGTGTTGGGCTGCTTAGTTGGGCTCCGGAGCTGGATCTGTCATTCTCTGTTACTGGCTGCCTCCAACTCCACGTACAACCATTCATTTGATGCACTGCTGTTTTGCTGGTGTTTTCCTCCTTACTCCAATTTCTTCTTTTCCTTTATCCTTTCTTTCTTCCTTATCTACCTTTTTGCTTCTTTTTCTTCTCTTTTTTCCCCTCTCCTTGTACTTTTTACTTAATTTAGTAACTTTTCTCCCCGTGATCTGATATTGCTTCCTATGCTGCCACATCATTGATTTATTTTGATCATCTTGATATTCTTGATCATTCTGTATTACTATTAATGCAGATTTTTCCATTTCTTCCAGGCATCTAACAGAAGGAGCTCCCACAAAGGAATTATTTTTTATTATTCTTATTTTATTTATTTATTTTTATTATTTTAATTTATTCAGATTCATCCAGAAAGAGGATTTAATTATATGATAAAAGGTCACATATAACTGTAAGGTAGGTTCAAAGAAAAAATGTGCTAATTTAATAAAAAAAATCATTTAAGTTTAATTTATATCTTTCCAGCAGCAAATGGCACTCAAACTAAAACCATCTTTCCTCACATAAAACTAAATGAGAACAATTGAAAATATGGTACAAATACCTTCCCTAAAAGGGATAGCATGATTTCTAATGCAAAACTATTATGCAAAGAAGTAAGGTAAGATACATTCTCAAAAAGCAGTAAACATTTCTGTTGTACCTTTCAAAATAGACTACCTTGATTTTTCTTCACTATATGCAGAAATGTTTACTGGCCTTAATGTATGTTATCTTACTCTAAGATACAGAAGGATCTTGAGAGACTTGAACATTGGGCACTATCTAATAAAATGAAATTCAGTGGTGAAAAAAAGTAAGGATCTACATTTAAGACAAGAAAAAACAAATGCACAAGTATAGTATACAGTAGGTGGTACCTTCCTCAATAATAGTAACTGTGAGAGGGATCTTGGAGTCCTAGTGTACAATCACTTAAATATGAGCCAGCAGTATGCTGCAGCTGCCAAAAAAGCCAACACAGTGCCAGGCTGCATTGACAGACGGATATTTAGAAAGCCTTGGTAAGGCCACACTTGGAATACTGCATCCAGTTTTGGTAAACACGATGTAAAAAAGATGTTGACACTCTAGAACAGACATGTCAAACTCACGACATCACGTGACATCATGCAATATATTGGGATGGTTTTGCCATTGCCAGCAATGGGGTGGGCAATGGCATGATGCATCCAGCCTGCAGGCCAGCTTCTGCATGATGCATCCAGCCTGCAGGCCAGCAGTTTGACACCCCTGCTCTAGAAAGAGTACAAACAGCAACAAAAATGATTAGTGGACTGGAGGCTAAAACATATAAGGAATGGTTGCTGGAATTGGGTATGTATAGTTTAATGAAAAGAAGGACTAGGGGTGACATGATAGTAATGTTCCAATATCTCAGGGGTTGCCACAAAGAAGAGAGAGTCAAGCTATTCTCCAAAGCACCTGAAGGCAAGACAAGAAGCAATGAATGGAAACTAACCATAAAAAAAAGCAACTTACAACTAAGGAGAAATTTCCTGACTGTTAGAACAATCAGTGGAACAACCTGCCTCCAGTCTGTTGTAGTTACAAAATGCCACATTTTGGTCAAAATACTCCATTAAAAAAATCTTTCTTTTATTTTATGAGTAATACAGGTAGTTCTCAAGTTATAACCACAAATGAGCCCAACATTTCTGATGCTAAGTGAGGGATTTGTTAAGTGAGTTTGTCCCATTTTATGACTTTCCTTGTCACAGTTGCTAAGTCAATTATTACAGTTGCTTAGTTTAGTAACATGGTTATTAAGTGAAACTGACTTCCCCATTGATTTTGCTTGTCAGAAGGTTGCAAAAGGGGATCACATGACCCCAGGATACTGCAACCATTGTAATTATGAGTCAGTTGACAAGCAGCTAAATTTGGATCACAAAACCAGGGGGATGTTGCAATGGTTATAAGTGTGAAAAACTATCATAAGCCACTTTTTTCAGTGCCTTTTCAGTAACTTCAAATGGTCACTAAACGAACTGTTGTAAATTGAAGACTACCTATATAATGTAATAGTAATGGGCTGAGGAAGAGAAATGAAACTATATAGGTTTGTGCTTGATATAAAATAGCCTTAATTATCTCCTAATATATTAAAAAATGAGAAATTCTGTAATTTTAAGGGTTCATTGGTGCAAAAAGAACTCAATCTAATTGTTTGAATTATCCATTATGACAGTAAATTGTATTAAAATAAAACAAGCTATTATTAAACTATATAACAACTGAAATTAAATTTAGCCTAATCACAGAGCTGCCTGATTCTGTTTGCAGAACATAACCTGAAATCAGAATGGTCATGTCCACATCTCTATCATATCCTATTGTATCTTGACTCAAAGATAGATACAAACATCTCCATTCTGTTTCTGAATATTCTTGGCCACAACTCTTAGGTAATTTGTGTAATTTGAATTCAAGTAATTTGATATATTTATGTGCATACACACGTCGGATATTTAAAAGTTCCTATGTAAAATACAAGAGGTGTTTGTAATGAAAATGTCTGAGGTTCTGCCTGTTGCATGTTAATAAGTTGAGTAACAAATGCAATCATTAAGTATGTTTTGTAACCTTCTTCAAGTTGTGCTAAATCAATGAAGAATAAGATGATTCTACAAAGACATATTTACACAGCAGTGATAACAGTGGCCTCACTGTTTATAAAATGGATTACAGGATGAAGTATGCAGGGCCATTCGGGAAATGAGTTCCCTTATTTTTTTCAAATGTATGTAATTGCTTAGTATATATCTCTTTAATTAGAGTTCACAATTACTTGGAAGTCTGAAAACAGCAGTGAAGTAGAATATGGCAGTTTTTACATCAGCATATCTGAAAATTAATGTAGGTAGTGATCCACACAGAATAACCAATTGAATCCACTAGACTAGTTTCTTTTAGCAGGTCAGTTATTTTTTACTAATGCTGAAAACTTTCGGGAACTGATCCATACGAGTGGCATTTTGTTCTGGCAATCTTTTCTGAGCAGAGCAGTAGTGAAGAAATAAGAAAAGGAAGAGAGTGGGGAATCAGTGAAAGTAGAGAATAGAAAATGTCAGAACAAAAATTGAGTTGTACAGCATTGGCCTTCTCAAGAAATAATCTTACTGACTCAGTTTTGGTCTTAGGCATCTGTTACTTAAATATCTTAAAGATATACAGTATCTGGAAGCCATGGGCTCCTCATACATTTCTGCTACATTCCTTTCAAAGATACCAATAACATGCAATCAAAGCCCCCACCCCTTTTTTTGTTTATGTCCTGAGGAGCCACACAGAGCAAAACTTGAGAAGGGGGAGATTTTATCCAAGGACTCTTGTTATTCGCAGGAAAAATCAGAGCTGTATAAAAACATCTTTGGTTGGTTGATTGCTTATTACTTCCATTTATATAGTGGTACTAATACCACTTTACAATGCTTTGGTATGGCCACACCTGGAATACTGCATCCAGTTTTGGTCACCACGATGTAAAAAAGATGTCGAGACTCTAGAAAGGGTACAGAGAAGAGCAACAAAGATGATTAGGGGGCTGGAGGCTAAAACATATAGGGAATGGTTGCTGGAATTGGGTATGTGTAATTTAACGAAGAGAAGAGTGAGGGGTGACATGATAGCAGTGTTCCAATATCTCAGGGGCTGCCCCAAAGAAGAGGCAGTCAAGCTCTTCTCCAAAGCACCTGAAAGCAGGACAAGAAGCAACGGATGGAAACTAGTCAAGGAGAGAAGCAACCTAGAACTAAGGAGAAACTTCCTGACAGTTAGAACAATTAACCAGTGGAACAACCTGCCTCCAGAGGTGGTGAATGCTCCAACACTGGAGGTTTTTAAGAAGAGACTGGACAGCCATTTGTCTGAAATGGTATAGGGTTTCCTACCTGAGCAGGGGGTTGGACTAGATGACCTCCAAGGTCCCTTCCAACATCATCATCATCATCATCACCATGAAGAAGAATCATGTTAAACTTATTTCCTGTTTAGAATGTAAAGCTCTCAGCAATAAAACCTGATTTTGTTTCTTCTAATTTTCTATTCTATGTGTGGAATTTGGAAGGTAGACTTTTTTTTTTGCAGCTTTATAGTTTCCATTTCTTTCAAATTAGTATCAGTACAGTTGAGGTGTGTTGTCTGATCTCTAATATTCATTGTTTTTAATAGTCACATATTGTCTTCTGCCAATGTCAAAAGTCTAGTAGAACAATAGAAAATCTACTTTTTACTGTCAGTTCCATTAGTTTTTATTTATTTATGTGTTTATTATATTTATATAGCTGCTCATCTCACAAAAATGTCACTCTGGGCATTGTATACAACAATAATAAAAAACTTCCTAACAATCTTCCTAACCAGTTGGTTCCCGGCGAGATGAGCCTGGGGTTAGGGATTGTTGGTTCCTCCGGTTGTGGGGTGGGGTTTCAAATCCCCATGATGATTAGGAATGGTAGCAGGTAGTTGCACAGAGGGCCATATCAACATCCGGGATCACGCCCCCACTGTCTTCAAGCGGTGGCATGCTCCGACCCTCCGGTTGATACCCGTTTACCCGGGGGTGAGGGAGATCAGGCCCCTGAGCTTAGGCTGGTGTATTTTAATGCCAGATCCGTAGTGAACAAAGCTCCCCTCGTCCGAGACTTGAACGAGGAGGAACGCGCGGATCTGGCATGCATTACAGAAACCTGGTTGGGCTCAGAGGGAGGTGTCCCTCTGACTGAGCTCTGCCCCCCAGGTTTCTGCGTGCTGCACCGGCTGTGGGCTCAGGGTAGGGGCGGGGGGTGGTGGCGGTGGTTATATGGGAGACCTTATGTCCGCGGAAGACCACTGTCGTACAGATTGGCGGGAGTGAGTCGCTCCTCCTGAGGTTTGGCTCTGGGGTTCAGTTGGGTTTGTTGCTGACATACCTGATGTCCAGCTGTGTTGCAACAATCCTGCCCAGGCTTCTCGACACCCTTTCAGGGCTGGTGGTTGAATTTCCCAGACTTATGGTTCTGGGTGATTTCAACCTTCCATCCCTGGGCGGGTCGTCAGAGTTAGCGCGGGAGTTCATGGCCTACATGATGGCCATGGACCTGACCCAGATAATTCAGGGCCTGACTCATGGAGGGGGCCACACTCTCAATCTGGTTTTCCTATCTGGACAGTGGTTTGATGATCTGGGAGGGGGTACACCAAATATTGTCCCCCTGTCATGGTCCGATCATCACCTCCTACGGCTGGTCTTCCAATACGCTACCCCTCGCTGCTGGGCTGCGGAACCGACCAGGTGGTTCCGCCCCAGGCGCCTAATGGATCCTGAATGATTCCAGATGGCGCTTGGGTCTATACCTATCTCCCTCATTCACAGCCCGGCTGATGCCTTGGTGGAGGCTTGGGAGAGGGCCGCCACCGAGGCACTTGACCGGGTTATACCCTTGTGACCCCTGATCTGGTGCACATCCCAATGGGCTCCATGGTTCTCTGTGGAGCTATGGGAGATGAAGCGTCGGAGATGGAGTCTGGAGAGCTGTTGGAGATCCAGCCGGTCTGAATCTGACCGATTGTGAATAAGATCTTTCACTAGGTCTTATCTCGCGGCAATGAGGATGGCGAAGTCTAATTACTTCGCCGCCCTCATCGCATCCGCAGATAATTGCCCGGCTGCCCTGTTTAGGGTAACTCATTCCCTCCTTTCCCAGTAGGTGAGGGAGGAGCCCTTGCAGGGGCAGGCCGAGGAGTTTAGCCAGCATCTGGCAGACAAAATCGCTCAGAATCAGACTGGTTTGGACTCTGACTTGGCAGAGTCTGATGGGGAGGAATCAAGCAGCCTTGAGAGTATTATCTGGACTGAGTTTGATCCTGTGACTCCCGAGGAGGTGGAGAAGATTATGGGGAGGTTGAGCTCTACCACCTGTTTATTGGACCCATGCCCTTCCTGGCTGGTTTATTCAGCTCGGGAAGAGACATGAGGCTGGTTCCAGGCAGTGATATCTGCTTCTTTGAGTGAGGGTGTCTTTCCCGCCGCCTTGAAGGAAGTGATGGTGAGACCCCTTCTCAAGAAGCCTGCCCTGGATCCAGCTATTTTAAATAACTATCGTCCGGTCTCCAACCTTCGCTTTCTAGCAAAGGTTGTTGAGAGTGTGGTGGCGCATCAGCTTCCTCTGTTCCTGGAGGAAACTGATTATTTTGACCCGTACCAATTGGGTTTCAGGCCTGGGTACAGCACAGAGACAGCATTGGTCACGCTGATGAATGATCTCTGGTGGGCTCGGGACAGGGGTTGTTCCTCTGTCCTAGTCCTATTAGATCTCTCAGCAGCTTTTGATACCATCGACCATGGTATCCTACTGCAACGTCTCAGGGGGCTGGGAGTGGGGGGCACTGTTTTACGGTAGTTCTCCTCCTACCTCTTGGGCTGTTTGCAGTCGGTGTTGATGGGAGGGCAGAGGTCCGCCCCGAGGTCTCTTGTTTGTGGAGTTCCTCAGGGGTCAGTCCTCTCTCCCCTCCTGTTTAATATCTATATGAAGCCACTGGTTGAGATCATTTATGGTTTTCGGGTGGGGTATCATCAGTACGCTGATGATACCCAACTTTTTCTTTCCACCCCAAACCAACTCAGTGATGCCCTCGACATCATGTCCCGTTGCCTGGAGGCGGTTTGGGTTTGGATGGGGAGAAACAGGCTCTGACTCAATCCTGCCAAGACTGAGTGGCTGTGCATATCGGCATCTCGGGCTAACCAGACTATTCCACCTCTAATGATGGGGGGTGAGGTGTTACCCCCCCCCCCGTAGATAGGACTCGCAACTTGGGTGTCCTCCTGGATTCATGGCTCAGTTTTGAAGATCATATAGGAGCCGTGACCAGGGGGCCTTTTGCCCAGGTTTGCCTGGTGCACCAGTTGCGGCCCTATCTGGACCGAGATGCCTTGCGCACAGTCATTCATGCGCTCGTGACCTCCTGGTTAGACTACTGTAACGCTCTCTACATGGGGCTGCCCTAGAGGACCACTCAGAGGCTTCAACTGGTGCAGAATGCAGCTGCGCGAGTTGTGATGGGGGCTCCCCGATACTCCCATGTAACACCTCTACTCCGCAAGCTGCATTGGCTTCTGGTTGCCCTCCGGGTGAGATTCAAGGTGCTGGTGATGACCTATAAAGCCCTAAATAGCTTGGGTCCGGGATATCTGACGGAACACCTGCTGCTGGCATCAAGTTCCCTTCGTCCTGTGCACTCCCACAGGGAGGGCCTTCTCAGGATGCCGCCGGCAAAGGATTGCCGGAGGGCGCACCCAGGGGGAGGGCCTTCTCTGTGGGCGCGCCTGCCCTTTGGAACTAGTTAACCGTAGAGCTCAAGACTGCCCCAGGTTTTCGTTCATTCCACCGGGACCTGAAGACCTTGCTCTTTGAGCTTTCCAGCCAGGACTGACAACTTTTAATTTTTAACCTATTGTAATTGGGGTTTTTTAATTAGAGTTAAGCGTTTTAGATTTTAATTAAGGATAATTTAATTTATTTTAATTTGTTATTAACTTTTGTATTGTTATATTGTTTTAATCGCCTTGTGAACCGCCCTGGGTCCTACAGGAGAGGGGCGGTATATAAGTCTAAATAATAAATAAATAAATAAATAAATAAATAAATAAATAAATAAATAAATAAATAAATAAAATCTAAAATAATCAAATAAAAATAAGATAAACACACATAAATAACATATAAATAATATTTCTTCCATGTACAAGGCAAGGCAAGGCAAGGCAAGGCAAGACAAGAGAAGACAAGATAAGATAAGAAAAGAAAACTTTTATTGTCATTTTTTACTGTGAGCACACTGGTCCACATTAAAAAATAAAATTCTGTTTCCTGCTCTCAAAAGAAAGTATATATCTACCCATACAGTTACATAACACATATATGTACATGTTATATACATACACCCAAACACACACACACACACCCTATGCCCATATATATACAGTATATAAATATAAATATTAATCACTGTCCATTCTGAACACATAGTGGAAAGAGAAAACAAGGTTGATTCTTTTTTTTTTATTGAAAAGTTTTTCAATACATTTTATCTTAAACAAAACAACCCCT
>JAKJMR010000722.1:461614-499927 GCA_024449315.1 Daboia siamensis
TTCCCCCCTCCCCGACTTCCCAGAGCTAAATATAAGGTATAAAAGTAGAAAACAATCATAAACTACCATATGCTAATAACAATAAACTATTAGATCTACCGCACTTTAGCTCTTATAAAATGACTACAAGCAGTATAAATATCCCATCAATACTTATTCAAATGCTAAATGAAACTTTTTAGTCCCATATTTATTCTGGATGTAATCAATCCATTTTTTCCGCTCCACAATATATGGTTGTTGCGAATGGTCTTTCAGATAGGCTGAAATCTTTGCCATTTCCGCCAGGTTAGAAACTTTTAAAGTCCATTCCTCTATAGTCGGCAGTTCTTCCTTCTTCCAGTATTGCCCTATTAAAAGTCTTGCTGCCGTAATTAAGTTCAGCATCAGCTTAATGTCCACAACAGTAGTATCAGTAATAATACCCAGTAAAAACAATTGCAGACAAAACTTTATCCTTTTCTTAAATATCTTCTGCATATTCCACCAAATTTTAATCCAAAAGGCGTTAACCTTTTTACAGGTCCACCATATGTGAAAGTACGTTGCGTCTTCGCCACCACACCTCCAACATTTAGGCTGGTAATTCGGATACATACTTGCTAACTTTTTGGGATCTAAATGCCACCTATAAAACATTTTATAAAAGTTCTCTCTTAAATTTTGAGTTTGTGTAAATTTTACGTTTCTCACCCAAATCTTTTCCCAAGTATCCATTGTAATAATTTCCTGAATGTTCTGCGCCCACTTTATCATACAATCTTTAACAATTTCTGTTTCTGAATCAATTTCTATCAGTGCAAGATATATCCGTTTGATATGTGCTGGACCCAGATTTCTAATTTGCTTTACCAGATTTTCATCATTCATTAAAAAACCAATTTTCTGATCTTTCCACCTGGCTTGAACTTGCCCATACTGAAACCAGGTTTGAACAATCTTTTCTCCTCGTAAAAAATTATACGACTTCAAACACCATACATTCCTCTCCAAACTTAAGATTTCCTTATATGTAGTCACATCATGTTTGAACCCAACATTTATGTTCTCTATTGCGTGTTTTGGTATTGCCCATAAAGGTATCTTATAATTTAACTTATGTCTATGCTTTTTCCAAACTCGCAACAAGCCATGTCTTAAAATATGCACCTTAAATACATTATCTACCTTCTTATCATACAATAGGTATGCATGCCAACCAAATAACAAATCGTGACCTTCAAGATTTAATAATCTCCCTTGTGTTAAATTAATCCAATCGCTTATCGCTGATAATGCAGCAGCCTCATAATATAATTTAAAATTGGGCATTTTAAGACCACCTCTTTCACGCATATCCTGCATAATCTTGAATTTAACCCATGGCCTTTTCCCTGCCCAGACAAATTTATTAATACCCTTTTGCCATTCCTCCAAGTTTGAATCCTTTTGAAGAATGGGTATCATTTGAAACAAAAATAAAAATTTTGGCAAAACATTCATTTTCACTGCTGCAATTCTTCCCAGTAATGACAATACTAATTT
Source organism: Daboia siamensis (assembly GCA_024449315.1). Taxonomy (NCBI): domain Eukaryota; kingdom Metazoa; phylum Chordata; class Lepidosauria; order Squamata; family Viperidae; genus Daboia; species Daboia siamensis. Next base: position 463,139 of record JAKJMR010000722.1, read on the forward strand.
TTTCCAACTGTGCAATTCTTTTTGAACTTTATCCCATAGCTTTTCATAATTATTTTTATATAACTTTACATTTGAGGGTATCAGATATACCCCCAAATATTTAACCCTTTCAACAATTTCAAATCCAGTTAACCTTTCTAAAACAGCCTTTTGTAATACTGTCATGTTTTTAGACAACATTTTAGTTTTTTGTATATTGACCTTAAATCCAGAAACTTTCCCATATTGCATTATTAACTCCATCAATTCCACAACAGAATTTTCTGGCTGTGTCACCGTAACAACCAGATCGTCTGCAAACGCCCTCAGTCTATAATCCTGATCTCTTATTTGAATTCCCTTAATTTTTTCCGAATTCCGTATCTTAATCAATAATATCTCCAGTGTTAAAACAAATAATAAAGGTGATAACGGGCACCCCTGCCTTGTGCCCTTTCCAATATTGCACACTTCAGTCAGACTATTATTCACTATTATTCGGGCTGTTTGCTTTTGATATAATGCCCTAATTGGTTGTAAAAATTTATCCCCAAAATTCATTTTATCTAATACTTTCATCAAGAATTGCCAATCCAGTTGATCAAAAGCTTTTTCAGCATCCAGAAAAATCAATGCTGCAGGTATCTGGTTGTTTCTATCCAAAAATTCCAACAAATCAACTATATGCCTCACATTATTTTTCATTTGTCTACCACTTATAAACCCAGTTTGATCACCATGAATTACCTGTTGCAATACCCTCATCAGTCTGTTAGCTAAAACCTTAGCAAATATCTTGTAGTCCGTATTCAAAAGTGATATTGGTCTATAGTTTCTTGCTTGAATAACATCCTGATCTTCCTTCAGAATCAAAGAAATAAAAGCAGTTTTCCAAGATGGAGGCACCCCTCCTCCCCTTTGAATTGTCTGAAACAATTCCCTTAATGGCTTTATCATCACAAACTGTAAATTTTTATAGTACACAGCAGTCAAAAAAGTGGCGCTTTACCCACTTTCAATTGTTTGATTGCTAAAAAAAATTTCTTCCTCAGTTATCAGTTGATTCATCTCTTCCTTTTGTTCTTGCGTAAGAACCGGAATACTGACGTTCCTCAAATATGCATCAATGTCTGCTTCATTAATCTTATCTCTAACATATAATTTAGAATAAAAATCAACAAAGGTTTCCTTAATAAGATTCTGTTGATACACAACCTTACCCTTATATTCTACTTTGTCTATAATAGAAGCCCTTTGCTTCTTCCTTAGCATATAAGCTAACCATCTACCTGGTTTATTGGCATTACAAAAAGTATTATGTCTGGCAAACCGTAAATTAGTTGCCACCTGATCAGCCATCAACTTATCAAATTGTCCCCTTAATAAATTAATAACCTCTTTAATCTTCACATCCGATGGATTCAAAATTAAGGCCTTTTCTTTTTCCCTAATCTCATTCTCTAATTCTTTCCTCCTAAATTCCAAATTACGTCTATATTTATTATTCAAATATATTAACAAACCTCTCATGTACGCCTTACTAGCATCCCAGACCATTTCCATAGAAGTACCCTTATGCATGTTAATTTCAAAAAAAAAATCTTCATCTGTTTTTTACATTCTTCCACATTTTCCTGATTTCTAAATAGATTCTCATTTAAACGCCAGGAACGCCTATCTCTGTTCTCCTTATCAATCTCTAACCAAACTGGACTATGATCAGACATAGTTCTTGGACAAATCTTTATCTTCTTAATCCTAGAAAAAAAATCATTAGTGATTAATATAAAATCAATCCTAGAAAAAGATTGATGTCTATCAGAAAAAAAGGTATAATCTTTCTCTTGTAGATTTCTTTCTCTCCAAATATCTCGCAGCTCCAAATCATCCATCATCTCAAAAAAGGACTTAGGCAATTTAGCATGACTTGGAGTACTTCTAAAAGAGCCACTCTTGTCCATTTGTACATTCAAAACACCATTCCAGTCTCCCATAAAAATAAAAGATTTATAATCCAATTGAGTAATCTTGCTGTGTAATAAACTATAAAAGTCAGTTTGTTGTTGATTAGGAGCGTATAACCCAACCAAAAGCGTTTTTTTGCCTTCTATTAACAAATCTACTATAATGTATCTTCCTTGTTTATCTGATTGAATTAACTCCGCTGTAATTGTTTTCTTGATATAAATAACCACTCCATTTTTCTTATTCATTGCAGAAGCAATAAATTGTGTGCCCAGTCTTGAATTTAATAAATATTTTTGGTCCATAACTCTAATATGTGTTTCTTGTAAGCAAATAACATCAGTCTTAAATTGTTTTAAATATTGAAAAATTTTCTTTCTCTTCTGTGGTGAATTTAAACCATTGACATTCCAAGTTAGAAGCTTAATCGCCATCTTTAGCAACCCGAAGCTTTTGGAACGCGTCTTCCAGGATCCCCTTAACATTCTTAGGCCACGCCCCTCCCACAGCTTCGCTATAGGTACGCTTTGGAGGTTCCATAACATTCTGCTGGTCCTGTTCTTGCTCACGTCTCATTCGTCTCAAAGCAGCACGCATAATCCTCTGGTCTCTTGCTTCTTCCGATACTGCTGAAATTTGATCCACTCCTGTAGCTTTCTCATCTGTCTGTGTTGTTCCTTCAGCACCTTGAGGCTTTCCCTCACCATTCTTCTTTGTAGATTCCAAAAGTGGTATGGGGGTTGCTTTTAAAACATTAGTATAAAAATCACGTGCTTGCATCACTGTAATAAGACAATGTCTCGTGCCTTCATGCATCACCACCATGCCCACTGGGATCTCCCATCTAAACTTGATATCGTATCACTTGAGTTCTTGTGCTAGAAAAGCAAACTCCTTTATTCTCCTTAAAATTTTTGGAGGAATCTCTTTTAAAACCAGAACTTGTTGCTCTGCAATTACAGGCTTAGTATTGTAAGAAACTTGAATAACTTCATTCCTAATTGCTCTCTTTGTAAAATAAACAACCACATCTCTAGGTAATTTCCTTTGTCTTGCAATCCACGAATTGACATGAAAGATTTTATCTATGTCTTCTGCAATTCCATCTGCTGGTCGTCCCAGCACCTCTTCCAGAGCCTCAGAGACTATTTTCTTCAAATCTTCTTTAGGATTCTCTTTCAGGCCTCTGATTCTAACAGCAAACTCCATCTCATGGTACTGCACCAATATCAAATCACTATCAATTTTATCCACCACATTCTCAGTCTCTAACATCTTTGCATGTAATTTAATATTATTTTGGCTGAGATCTTCCACTCTTTCATCCAAGCGTTCGATAAATATTGCCATGCCTTGAAATGCAAGCAAGATGTCCGCCCTTATTTCTGTTAACTTCTCATCCAGCTTTTCATCCATAACTTCAACTAGTTTTTCTGTTAACTTCTCATCCAGCTTTTCATCTATAATCTCAGCTATTTGCTGTGAATGCTTTTCCAGAGCATCTTGCAAAACTTTAACTGTCAGAGCAGGCGAAGGTGAAGGTGCAGGGGGCACTAAAGCTTGCAATGAAGACTGCTGCAGGGGGGAAGCCCCTGCACTTCTAGTAAGTTTGGAAGATTTAGCCGCCATTTTCCCCCACTGTTACTTACTACGCACTTTCACTTTCAAAGTCTTCAAAGTCAATTGAGCCAAAGATCAAAAGTCCACTTTCACCTTAATCTCCTGCATCACTCTGCCTGCTTCCTCGTTTTCCAAAATCCTTTCCTGTAAGCAGGGATGGTTGTGAACGCCTTGTTCTGCTCCTAAAAGCACGGAGCAGAAACGCTGCGCAGCCTGGAGGAAACCCAGGCTTCGGGGAGGCTCGATCCTTCAGCCACCAGAACTTTAAGCTCTGGTGGCCCCGGAGAGCTCTACCCCTACCTGGGTACTCACCCCCTCCTCTTCTCCCGAGGAGGGGGCTTCCGAACTGCCAAAACAGCTGATCGGTGCTGTTTTCGGCGGTTCTACAAAGCCGCGGAGCAGACAGCCCGAAAACAGCTGTCTTTGGCGGCGCCTTGCCACCCGGAAGTAAACCAAGGTTGATTCTATATGGAACAAAACTTTGACTGAATCTGGAAGTTCTGCTTCAGATACCACGAAGCCTCCTCCCAAAAGGTAACAAGGAAAATAGGTTTTCAAGAGCAGGGCTTTTCAACCAGTGGTAAGGGTACCGCCTGTGGTACATTGGCACCTGGCAGGTGGTATGCGGCCATCCTAGAAAAGTGGCAGTGGGGGAGGGGAATGAGGTGAACCGGAGGCAGCACCACACAAGCCAGAGTGAGAGATGGCTGGAGCTGCAGGGCTGTCAGGGCTCAGCAGAAGTCCTAGGATCAGTGCCAGGCTTCATCTGGAGCTCATCTGCTTCTACTGAGCCCAGAATAAGCGGCAATCAGTTGGAATGTTACAGCATCTCCATGGTCATGTGAAGTGACCAAAATCTTCTGCAACCACCCAGCAGAGGGGGGGGGGGAAGAATAAAAACCAAACACCCACCCCACCCCACCCCCGCTCCCAATCCTCAACGAAATGCTTACAACAATGAAAACCTAGGACAGCAGGAAGAGCACCGCTGGGCAGGCAGGCAGGTGTCTTCCTCGGCTGTGGCTTGAGGGGCACTTTTTTCAGTGCCATTGTAACTTCAAACAGTCACTAAGCGAACTGTTGTAAGTCAAGGACTACCTGTACTTCATCACTTTTTTCCTTTTTTTCTTTTTTTTTTTTTTTTGGTCATCAAGTTTTTGACACCTTGCTAGGCGACTGGTGGTACTTGGATGTTGCCATATCCTAAAAGTGGTACAATGGGTGAAAAGGTTGAAAAGCCCTGGTCAAGAGGATGTGTAGCATCATAGACAATCCTGCAGACATTGCTCAAGAATCGCTTATATGCTAATGTCCTGTATAGTAGAAAGTGAACTACCAATAATCTTTTTTGTCATCTTCACCACTCTCTGACTGTCTTCCTGTCTGAAGTAGTAATGCTTCCAAACCAGACAGTAATGCAATTTGACAGGATGCTCTCAATCGTCCCTGTATAGAAAGTGGTAAAGGCAGGGGAAGGAAGATGTACTTTTCTCATGTGATGCAGAAAATGTTTCACTGTTCAGTGACCAAGCTAGCCTACTTATTAGCTGCACGCTCAGAAACTTGATGCTGCTAACCACTTCCACATGTAAATCATTCATACACAGAGGTATGTGACTATGCCTGCCTTTTCTGAAATTAACAATGATATCTTTAGTTTTTCCTATGTTTAAAAAGAGGCTGATTTTGTTACACCAATTCATCAAACCCTCTACTACTTTGGGTAAGATTATTCTCACCGTAGAAGATGGTTTCATCTTTAATAGGAAGTCATCTTAACTTGAGATTTTTTTAAAAAATATTAAATGTAAAATTCTTAGTAGATTCAAATACTCAATATATTACTGGAGTTTTTTATAAAATGTTTTATAGGTGGCATTTAGATCCTAAAAAGTTAGCAAGTATGTATCCGAATTATCAGCCTAAATGTTGGAGATGTGGCGGTGAAGATGCAACGTACTTTCATATATGGTGGACTTGTAAAAAGATCAAAGCATTTTGGATTAAAATTTGGTGGAATATGCAGAAGATATTCAAGAAAAGGATAAAGTTTTGTCCGCAATTGTTTCTACCGGGCATTATTACTGATACTACTGTGCTGGACATCAACCTGATGTTGAATTTAATTACGGCAGCGAGACTTTTAATAGGGCAATACTGGAAGAAGGAAGAACTGCTGACTATAGAGGAATGGACTTTAAAAGTTTCCAACCTGGCGGAAATGGCGAAGATTTCAGCATATTTGAAAGACCATTCACAACAACGATATATTGTGGAGTGGAAGAAATGGATTGATTACATCCAGAATAAATATGGGACTAAAAAGTTTCATCTAGCATTTGAATAAGTATATTGCTTGTAGTCAACTTCTAAGAGCTAAAGTGCGAGAGATTTAATAGTTTATTGTTATTAGTATATGGGAGTTTATGATTGTTTACTTTATTTTTATACCTTGTATCTAGCTCTGGGAAGTCGGGGAGGGGGGAGGGGGGAAGGGGAGGGTGAGAGGGTGGGATAGGGTTGGGAAGGGAGGGAAGGGTTGGGGGATGGGATGTAATAAATAAAATGTATTGAAAAACTTTTCAATTATATATATATATATATATATATATATATTACTGGAGTTGTATCACTTAATGTATGCCAATTTTCATTAAAATTACTTTTTTAACATTGTATAATACACATTAAATTACAACCAGTTTATTTCTCTTGGGTTTTATTTCAATGTTAATAATAACAATCTAATCTTGTAATACATGGTCTTTTTGTGAAAATTCAGTGTTTTCCCCACTAGGCCTGCTTTGTGAGGTGGAAGAATGTGATCATATAATACCTAAACGTGTCTTAAAGTTATAGTCATATGAATTAACCTTAGTTTCAGCCTTCTATTTTTCAGTTTGAATTGATGAATAGGAACTAATCTGCCAAAGGTGGTGTCAAGTATACTGAATTTTTTGAGCTGTCATTTGGTCAATTTTATAATCCCTCAAGTGAAACTGCAACTGTTTATTTCATGTTTAATGAATGGGATGGATGAATGGATGAATGAATTACAGCCATTACACTGATATAGTTTATATTCAACATCTATATGAAATTTCTTGGAATATTATGAATAAAACATATTCAAGGAAGCATTTAGCTACGTACGCTTAAAATCCTTTTGAAAAAGTTCTGGAAAAATTACACAGCTAGAGAAATAGAAAGATCTAAGATTTATTCTTGCATTTTCTTATGGGTTTACAGGAACATGAATAACTAAAAGTACAGTTTGATGTACAATAGTGGCCAAAATTGTGGAAACTCTTTGGGAAGTGTATTTTTGAGGTTTGATGGCTAATAACACCACTTTTTTTTGAGTAGTACCATAAAATTATATATCAATGGAAAGATAATTTAATCAAGAATGTAATGCAACGTAGTTTGTTCAATTATCTGTAGTGTATTCTATGAAAATTTGTAGCCAAATAACCAGAAAAAGGAAGTACAACTTGCTTAGGTTAATATCAGGTAGCTTTCCTTCATCTGATGTACCCAATGAGCATGAGTGTGTAGAGAGTCAATCAGGTGTCATCTTGTTTTGGCAATGAGCCAATCAGATCACAGTAGGATTCAATTACTGATGTCATGTATTAAAGCTGAGAGGAGGACATTTGTCAGTGTGTTATGTGATAGCTATCAAATTGTTTTGGGGTTTTTTTCTTTCATTTAGTGAGCTTGTAAAATGTAATAAAATTAAAGTAATGGTGCAAAGAGTTGACTGGTTGCCCAGAAAGCGATATAAAATAGTATTATTAAGTGAACAAGGCTACAGTTATAAAGAAATTAGAAGAAAAATTGTTGGAAACTTAACCAAAGGTGGCATTTCTACTGTACACTTTTCCCAAACAGTTTCCACAATTTTGTCCACTACTGTAATTACAAATACATATACACAAAATTATAGTATAACAAATGAAAAGATTCTAATCTATGATTAATTGAATGACTAGTATTAGCTTGATATGTTTTAGTTAGTAAGACATCTTATTATAGTTATGTTATGATTAGAATTATAGATATGCAAATAATGTTATAGATCAGTCCATATTCTACAGAAATTCTATGTATGAATTGCTAGAAGCAAGCATCATTCTATTCCATGAAACTGGTTCCTTCATACATATCTAAAGGCATGTCCTTAAAATAATATTTATAGTCTCCCTTCAAGGTAACTATGGAAGCAAAGCTTATTCCCCGCCCCCCCCAAATTTCTCCTCAACCAGTATCTTCCAGGAAACCCAGGTACTCTTTGGATGGAAAAGTAACTTCTAGATTAAATATCACGTTTTAAAATAAATTCAGAAAGGTTACCAGCTCTAAAACTTTAGGTGATTCTTTGTGAAAAGTGCTTTACTACTAAATATACTGTATGGAATGCTATCGAATTTTTGTCTTCAGAAGATTAATAATCTTCAACTGTATGACTGGTATGCCTCTGGGAATGAAATACATGTGTCATGTGTATTTTAAAAGAGAAAGGATTCTGTTATAGATTGCCTATTGTAAGTGGGACTTACTGAAATAGTAACCGTACATACAATTAAAGATGTTATTTTTTTTCAAAATATCTTGAATAAGTCTGTATATTTGCAAGACCATATGCTAATAACATCCTAATCATAGCACTATCCAACTTTAAGTCAATAGCAAATACTATTTTTGATGGCCAATACACTTTGCTAAATTTGAATTCACAATAAACTTAGGGATTTGAAATTTGAAAGAATGACATGTATAGTGAGGCTACCTTGGCTCCTTTCATTCCATGATACTGATGGATAAAAAACAAAAAGGAAGCATATTTTGTCCTATCTGTCCTCTCAGCCTGTATATTGGTTTAAAATAAGTTAGTCAATACAGGTAGTTCTCCAACTTAAAACTGAGCCAAAAATTTCTGTTGCTAAGAAATTTTAGTCATTTCTTGCCTTAGTTGTTAAATGAATCACTGCAGTTGTTAAGTTAATGATATGGTTAAGTTAGTGATGTGGTTAAGTCACCGTATTTTCCGGCGTATAAGACGACTCCCTACATTTCCTGTTAAATTATAGGGTTTGGGCTATACTCGCCGTATAAGACTACCCCTCTTCCAACGCACACCAAATAAAAATTTAAAAACATCAGATTTGATTTTAATATGGTAATTTTAATTCAAATGCTTATGACATGCAGGTACTTAGTAGGAAAACTGTCACTTATAAACATAAGGCTGTTTGTCATCAAACATGTAAACATAAAATAGTGCAAGTGGATTAAAAATAATAATAATAATAATAATAATAATAATAATAATAATAATAATAATAATAATAATAATAATAATAAGTTGGAAGGGACCTTGGAGGTCATCTAGTCCAACCCCCTGCTAAGGCAGGAAACCCTATACCATTTCAGACAAATGGCTGTCCAGTCTCTTCTTAAAAACTTCCAGTGTTGGAGCATTCACCACTTCTGGAGGCAGGTTGTTCCACTGGTTAATTGTTCTAACTGTCAGGAAGTTTCTCCTTAGTTCTAGGTTGCTTCTCTCCTTAACTAGTTTCCATCCATTGCTTCTTGTCCTGCTTTCAGGTGCTTTGGAGAATAGCTTGTCTCCCTCTTCTTTGTGGCAGCCCCTGAGATATTGGATCACTGCTATCATGTCACCCCTCACCCTTCTCTTCGTTAAGCTACACATACCCAATTCCAGCAACCGTTTCCTATTTTCCTAATTCACTTTTTCACTTTTCCTAATTCACTCTAAAGCTTTCCCTCCACAGAGCCTTAAGTAACACCAGCTGCCTGCAATTAGTGCAGGTTCGCATCCCACCAGGCTCAAGATTGTCTCAGCCTTCCATCCTTCTGAGTAGGTAAAATGAGGACCCAGATTGTTGGGAGCAATAAGCTGACTTTGTAATAATGCTGCTTGGGGTGTGTGTGAAAGCTCTTATAAGCAGGCATATACATAGAATGAAGGCTATTGCTAAGCACATTGATTTGTGCTTTAAATTGTAAACTGCCCTGAGTTTTCGGGAAAGGGCGGGATATAAATGGGATTTTTTTAAAAAAAAAAGACCAAATGGGAGATCCGCTCCAGGTTTTCCAGCCAGCCCGCCCAGTTCCTGAGTCAAATGTGCCCTTAGAGCTAAGCAGCTGCTCTGACTGCAGCATTCCCCACCTGCCTTTCAAGTTGGGATAGACTACAGCTGCTCTTCAACTTTAGAAGGAAAGACGCTCAGACCCCAGCCTGTAAAAAATCACAGACTGCAGCTTCTACTCCAATTGGTTCCGCTTTCCCTGCGCAGACTAAATGGGAGATCCGCTCCAGGTTTTTCAGCCAGCCCTGTCCCTAAAGTTTCAGCACCCGGCATATAAGACGACCCCTGACTTTTGAGAAGATTTTCATAGGTTAAAAAGTCGCCTTATACGCCGGAAAATACGGTAGTGATATAGTGATAAGTAAATCTAGCTTCCTCATCAATTTTGCTTGTCAGAAGGTCACAAAAAGTGATCATATGACCCTGGGACACTGCAACCATCATAAATATGTATCAGTTGCCAAGCATCTGACTTTTGATCACGCAACCATGAGAATGCTGCAACAGTCGTAAGTGTGAAAAATGGTTGTAAATCACTTTTCAGTGCCAATGCAAATTTGAATGGTCATTAAATGAACTGTTGAAGACTACCTGTAAATCATAGAAATGGTGAAAAGTTGGAGTGAAAAGACAAAGGAATAACAGGCATTTAAAAACTAAGAGAAAAAGACTTCTGGTTTGCCGCTGCAGCCACCATGGACATTTGGAAGGTGAGCTCCATCTTCCATGTCCAATTCTGCATCACTGGGGGACCCTGGAAAGGGTTGAAAGTCACCAGCAACCAGCAAGGAGGGGATCCCTGCTTAATTGCGGGAGGGCGATAGCCCTTCCACTCAATCTGGTGCAGCCCTCCAAACCGGCAGATGGTTTGTCACTAGGCTGCTGACAGCCGGTTAAATTTACCCTCAGGCATCTACAAAGCAGCGCAGATAAGACTAGGTGTCAGAATGCATATATTTCTTGCTTGCCTATATCTCCTATATTTCTTACAGATCCTATTTTTCCTTGACCCAGATTCTATTCTCTTCTCTCCCTGTGTTCTGCCATGCTCCTGGAGGGGAGGGGGGAATGCTTGTGGGTTTATTGCCTTGATTTCCACTATTGCTACAATGTAACACTTGCTTTTCTGTGGTATTTCTCTATGAACTTTCTTCTCCCTAAACTGTCATTGAGAATGGGGGGAGCAACCTCCGGCAACTGGCTTATCTCTACGCTCTCAGGAGAAGGTGCAAAGAACCAACTAAACATAGCTGTTACAACCAGAGCTGCCTGATGTTATCTCCCCTTTCCCATGGTGGATTTAACACCTGGAGATTGGCCAAGATGAACCAACTGGATGAACTTTGGGGTGGGGTTTTGCTTGGGACATTTTAACCTATTGATTTGCATGAGAAAACTTCAGATCCTGTCTATTATGCCTGCTATCAGATTCTCCTAATAAAAGTTTCTTTTGGAAGAGTTCACTTCCATGAGTTCTGCTTTCTTGGGATGAGGTTTTGAAGTGGGCTCTGACATTAGACAGGATCTGCAGTGATAGTCAACCCGGAAGGAAGACCCTTATGGGAGGACTTTGCAAAATCCATGATGTCGGACAATGGTGCAGGTAAGGAAGAACCTGCAGCTAAGGGGGAGCTCTCCAGTTGGAATCCTGCCAGCCATTGGGATCACAGACATCCTACACTTCAGAGGAAGAAGTGGAGACGTGCAGCCACAAACCTCGGTGGTCGATGGGCATTGGAAAGAAAGACAAGTGGGAAAAGAGGTTGAGAAAGGTAGCCCTGAGATGAGGCAGCCACCAACCTGGGTGGAAGCAAGAAATGGAGTGATCTCTTCACCTTAGCGAAGATGAAGGAGATCATGTGGAGCACTCGAGCTGGATCTTGGAGAAAGCTATTGACCTGATGAAAATGACTCTCAGCAGCCTCAAGGACAAGAAACCTGAACCCTGCGGCTGAACCATTATCTTGGGCTGCAGCACTGAGGGGGAGTCTGAAGCTGAGATCCTGGGGACATCCTCTGAGGCTGCCAAAACAACAGCCACTCCTCACCTGCCCGCAGCTGCCAATCGAGATGGGAGACATCACCGATGATGAAGACATTGATCCATCAAAAAATTCCTGCCACTGGACGTGAAATTCTGAGGAGAATTGCAATGTCTGGGGTTTTTCCTGACCCACATCCTCAGCTACATGGAGGAATATGGCAGGGACATCCCAACTGATAAAGCCTGGATTCGCATCATGCAGGCGGCCCTGGACGGCATAGCAGCTGACTGGGTGCTGTGTTCTGTTCCAGCCTATGACTGCCCCTGTTTGTGTATCAGGGACAACCCCTTTTTCCTTTTTACAGTCAATAGGCTGGAAAAACCCAACCCAAATTTATTTACAGTTCAAACAAAAAAGCAATAGAATGAATGAATCAAAATATCAAACAAGAGTTAAACAGAAATAACAAAAACAGACCAGGACTCTCTCAGAATGTCTTCAAATGGTTGCCTTCAGCAACCAGCACTGCCCACACCTTCCCCTTTTATTATCAGTCCCAAGGCGTGGCTTCTCAGTGCCTTCTCCTCCTCTCACTGAGTTGCCTCATTGATTTTCTCTGCTCTGCTGGATTGCCTTCTGCTTCTAGTGTCTGTGAACAGATTCAGCTGTGACTCATCTAAGTCAGATACCTCATGCTCACACAGCTGGGCCTCATGAGGAACATGACTGGAGAGGCCAGATTGAGAGTCCTGCAGTACATCAGAACCTCCCTCCGACACCAAAGGCTCTCCAAACCCCTCCTCCTCCTCCTCAGATTCATCGGACTCAGCTGCTGGGAGCACAGGCTGACACTGAATCACAATATGGTGGACCTACATGACTCAGACACTTCAGAGCTACAGAATTTCAACCAGTTCATGTTCTCCCTTAGACAATGGTTCAAGGCCCCGTTGGCAGACTGGAAAGCCTGCATAAAAAATCAAAACTGTGAAGCAAGGCAGGCGGCCAGTAGCTGAATATACCCAGGAGTTCCGAGCCATCACAAGCAAGTTGAATTGGCCTGAGGACATCCTGCTCAGCCATTTTAAGGATGGCCTGAATTACAACCTCTATGATGCCTGTCTTCCCTGGGGAGACCCACACCAGCTGCACGACTGGTACGTCCTGGTAAAAGAAGCCAAAATTGACCTGCTCAAGAGACATTGCAGAGGGAAGCTGTGGAGCCGATTGCCATCAGAACCATCATGCGAGCCAGCAAAGCCACAGCCCACTGCCAAGAAGACCACCGGTTGCTTTAAATGTGGGAAGGAAGGACATCGTGCAGCAGAATGCCTCTCAAAGAATGCCCAGGAGAAGGCAGACTAAGCACCAGCCAGAAAATTGGGGAAGTCACCAGCCAAACCGCAAAGGCCAGCCATGAAAGGCATCAAAGCCATAGGGGGGGGGGGAACTCAGGCCTACACTGCAGGAACCTCCAACTCATCAGATGAAAACTCTGAAGATGAGCCCCTGGTAAGTGGACCCATCACACCCCTCATCTGGACAGTCACTATACTAGCCCCCTCCAAGCCCAAAGCTGTCAACGTTAGGGCCCTAATAGACTCTGGCTGCACACGTTGCCTCATTAGTCCAATGCTGGTGGGGAATCTGAGCATTCTGGTGAGGAGGTTGAAGAAACCAATCTTGTTCAGTCAATTAGATGGGTCCATAGCATGGGGGATACCAGCCACCCTAACCACATTACCAATCCACCTCACCCTGGGGGACCATGAGGACACCATCATGGTGACCCTAGGCATGGAGTGCCCAATAATGTTGGGGATGGCATGGCTAGCAAAGTGGAATCCCCAAGTAGATTGCAGGACAGCTGAACTCAGATTCGCACATGCCATCACAGGGAATTCAAAAGGCCCCCAAACTGAAAAAAGTGGCAGTGGGAGAAGAGAAAATATTACCTGAGATACCAGAGGAATACAGGGACCTTGCTGAGGTTTTTAGCAAGGAGAGGTCAGATAAGCTACCGCCTCACCGACCCACAGACTGTGCAATTGAAATTAAGCCAGGAGCAAAGCTCCCAAAACCCAGACTGTATTCCATGAGCCCCGAGGAATTCCAAGAAATGCAGAAAATTATAGACAAAAATATGGAGCAGGGATTCATCAAACCAGCTTCGCCTAAGAAAGTAGCGCTCCCAGTCCTATACAGTCCTATACAGGGAGAAAAAGGATGGCACCCTGCACTTGTGTGTGGACTACTGCACTTTGAACACAATAAGAGAAAGCAATCTGTACCCTTTTCCCCTCATGAAAGACATGTTGTCCCACCTATCAAAGGGGAAAATTTTCACCAAACTGGACTTAAGGGAACCTTACTACAACATTAGAATCAAGGAAGGGGACAAATGGAAAACCATTTTAAACCATTTTAAACCGCTACCAGTTTAAAGTCCTGCCATTTGGACTGCAGGGAGTTCCCGCGGTTTTCATGCAATTTATCAACAATGTATTGAGGGAGCACCTATACAAAGGGGTCTTAGTCTATTTGCATGACATCCTTATATTTACAGAAACTAAGGATGAACATATAACATTAAAGCCATTCTGAAAAAAACTGCAAGCCGCCTACCTCTATGCAAAAGTATTGAAATGCGAATTCCACAAAGAAAGGATAGATTATTTAGGCTACCGCATATCACCTGAGGGCATCGAGATGTACCCCTAAAAAGTTTGGGCAGTATTAGAATGGGTGCCACTCCACACGAGAAAGCAATTACAAAGCTTCCTGGGGTTCGCCAACTTCTATCATCAATTCATCCCTTCTTTTTACCCAGATACCCTTGCCTATTACAAACCTGTTAAGAACAAAAGGGGGGGGGGAGGTTTGATCAAGCCTAGCCAGCCATTAAACTGGATAATGGAATCCCAAGCCACATTTGAAAGACTAAAGAGTTTTTTTTTGGCTGAGTGGGTCTTAAAACACCCTGATCCAGGCAAGCCATTTGTGATTCAAGCAGATGCCAGCAATGTGGCTGTAGGGGCTGTGTTACTGCAAGAAAATGACAAAAGGGCATTACAGCCCTGCGCATACACATCCAGAAAACTTTATGACATGGAACAATGTTGGACGGTGTGGGAAAAGGAGGCGTACCCTGTGCTCCTCACCTGGCAGCATTTCTTGGAAGGGAATAAAATCCCGTTCCAGGTCTGGACAGACTATAAAAACCTGGAAGCCCTCAAAACCCCCAGGAAGCCCACCCTCAAACAGGCCCCAATATAACAGCACTTGACCCACAATTTCCAAACTGCTCATGCCTGAGACTCAAATGGCAGCACAAGTAACCACCAGGGCACAAGCAAAGCTAAGGCAGCCACTAGCCAGCCAAGCAGGGATTGAATTCAGGAAAGCCTTAGAAACTGATGAATGGTTCCAGAGCCACAAGAATCTATGCACAATCACAGATGGATTACCCTGGGTGGGAGAGAAATTGTATATTCCAAAAACCTAAAGGATTAATTTTATGCAGCTCTATCTTGACACCAAGCCACTAGGTCACTTTGGGTTCGTGAAAATGTTTCACTTAATCAAAAGGCAATTCTGGTGGCCATCCATGAAAAAGAACATTGAAAGCTATGTGGCCAGTTGCCCAAACTGTGCAGCAGCCAAAAGACTGCAAGAGAAATCACCTGGACTACTGCAACCAGTGGCAAGCCCCTCAGCACCGTGGAGAGAAATCTCCATGGATTTCATAGTGGAACTACCAGAAAGCAACGGAAATATTGTTATCTCGGTGGTCACAAACCTATTCTCTAAACAAGTACACTTCATCCCTGCTCCAAAAATCCCCACTGCTAAAGCCTTAGCAAAGCTGTTTGTTCAACACACTTAGAGACTGCATGGGGCCCCACAATGCATAATATCAGATAGGAGGGTACAATTCACATCTGACTTTTGGAAGGAGTTTTTGTCCCTTCTGGGGACCACCCAGGGGCTGTCATATAGTCATCATCCTCAGACAAATGGGGTGACGGAATGTTCGAACTCAGTACTTGAACAATATTTAAGATGCTTTATAAATTTCCAACAGACAAACTGAACAGATCTGCTCCCTTTCACAGAGGTGGCATACAACAATGCTGTCCACTCCAGCACACCATTTAAAGTAGCCACTGGCCAGAGCTTTAATCCCATGCCAATTAACTCCCACTGAACCAGCCATCCCTCATTGAAGGAATGGGTCGCACAATTAAGAAATACCTGGCTAGTGGTTAGAAAAGCATTAGATGAGGCCAGACAAGCTTATAAGACACAAGCAGAGAAGAAAAGAGTCAAACCAAAACTGTTTGCTGTGGGGGAATAGTGTACCTTTCCACAAAATACCTAAAATCTTTACAACCATCCAAAATCTAGGACCAAAATACGTGGGCCCATTCCCAATTAAAAGAATTATAAATCCAGTAACAGTAGAATTAGAATTACCAAAAACCCTCAGACAAATTCACCTGATCTTCCACTGCAGCCTATTAAATCAAGAGCAGCAGTCATGACCAAGCACTCCTCCACCACCTCCTCCCATCATGGTCAAGGGGGAACAACATTTTGAAATAAAAGAAATCCTAGATTCCAGAAAATATCATGGTGCTAACCAATACTTAGGGGCGCGGTGGCTCAGTGGGTTAGGACGCTGAGCTTGTTGATCGTAAGGTCGGCAGTTTGGCGGGTCAAATCCCGAGTGCCGCGTAACAGAGTGAGTGCCTGTTACTCGTCCCAGCTTCTGCCAACCTAGCAGTTCGAAAGCACGTAAAAAATGCAAGTAGAAAAATAGGGACCACTCCGGTGGGAAGGTAACAGCGCTCCGTGCGCCTTTGGCGTCTAGTCATGCCGGCCACATGACCATGGAGACATCCTCGGACAAGTGCTGGCTCTTCGGCTTTGAAACAGAGATGAGCACCAGCCCCTAGAGTTGGAAACGACTAGCACGCATGTGCGAGGGAACCTTTACCTTTACCTTTAACCAATACTTAGTAGCATGAAAGCACTTCCCTTCCTCCCAAAATGAGTGGGTCACAAATAGCACATTAGAGTTCCCAAACTTCTAAAAAAGCTTCACACTGACTACCCGAACAAACCCGACTAATCTCTGCTTTGTCTCTCAACAGGTGGATCTCTCCTATTTTTAAGGGAGGCAGGATATCAGAACTCATATATTTCTTGCTTGCCTATATCTCCTATATTTTCTACATATCCTATTTCTCCCTGACCCAGATTCCATTGTCTTCTCTCCCTGGGTTCTGCCATACTCCTGGAGGGGAGGGGGGAATGCTTGTGGGTTTATTGCCTTGACTTCCACTATTGCTACAATGTAACACTTGCTTTTCTGTGGTATTTCTCTATGAACTTTCTTCTCCCTAAACTATCAGCTAGAACAGGGTGAAGAAGAAAGGAATGTAACCTCCGGCAACTGGCTTATCTCTGCGCTCTCAGGAGAAGGTGTGAAGAGCTGCCTAAACATTGCTGTTACAACCAGAGCTGGCCTGATGTTATCTCCACTTTCCCATGATGGACTTAACTCCTCGGGATTGGCCAAGATGAACCAAGCGAACGAACTTTGGGGTGGGGTTTTGCTTGTGACACTTTAACCTATCAATTCACATGGGGAAACTTCAGATCCTGTATTAGGACCCACCCCAAACCACGTCTTAGGAAGACAAAACTCTTGGAGCCAATTCTAGTCCAAAAAGAAATCTTTACTATGACATGCTTGGCTGTGGGAATACAAGACAGGATCTAATATTGTTCTACAAATTGAAACCTTATAAAGAGTTCCCTGTTCAACCCCCCCTTCCCTAACCCCATTTGGTCAGTCCCCCATCATTTATCTCGTGTCATCCCTTTCGTGGGAAAAGGAACTTTGGATTTTATGGTTATTGCTCTTTTCCTGCAAAAGGAGACACAAGCTAGATGCCTCCTATTCTAGCCCTCCCTTTTGTTCCCCCAGTTCAAAAGGCTTCTCTAAATCTTTGAAATGCTTAAGGCAGGCTGAATCCACATTCATTCATTCCTCCTCGGGAGATGGCAGAATTCATGGAATAATGTTTTAAACATACATTGATATAAATGGATTCTGACAGTCCGCTCTCCTTAGAAAAAAGATGTGTCTATCTGTAGGGGAAGAAAAGAAAAGAAAAAAAAACATATATAAATGTTAACTCTGTTTGTTCGGATATTCTGTATGAAACCTCTTAAGCAGCTTTGGTGCTTTAAAGTGGTGTTTGCTGACCCATTCGTTTTCTGAGGATGGGAGGTGTTTCCAAGCCACTAAATATTGGGTCGTTCCATGATGTTTCCTGGAGTCCAGAATTTCTTTCACCTCAAAATGTTGTTCCCCTTCCACCATGATGGGAGGTGGTGGGGGTGGGATTTTTGTTTGGAGGGGAGATTGTTGTTCTCTCTTTATTAGACTGCAGTGAAAGATTGGGTGTATTCATCTTAAGATTTTTAGGTAGTCCTAATTCAACTGTTACTGGGTTTATGATTCTTTTAATTGGAAAAGGTCCAATGTATTTTGGTCCTAGTTTTTTACAGGGTTGGAGAGACTTAAAGTATTTTGTAGGCAGATATACCATCTCTCCCACCTTGAACGGTGTGGGATCGGCTCTTTTCTTGTCTGCCTGTGTCTTGTGTGCTAATCTAGCCCCTGTTAATGCTTTTCTGACAATAGGCCAGGTGTATTCTAACTGAGTAATCCATTCCTTTAGTTCTGGAATTACCGGTTCTTTTGGGGTTAGATCAGGTATGGGGTTGAAGCTTTGGCCTGTAGCTACTTGAAAAGGAGTGTAACCTGTGCTGGAGTGAACTGCATTGTTATATGCCACATCTGCGAAAGGCAGTAGGTCCGCCCAGTCCATCTGTTGGAAACTTATATAACATCTTAAATATTGCTCAAGTACTGCATTAGAACGTTCACATTGCCCATTTCCTTGAGGGTGATGACTAGATGTCAGTCCTTGGGTAGTTCCTAACAGGGATAAAAATTCCTTCCAAAATGCCGAGGTAAATTGCACCCCCGTCAGAAATGATGCGTTGTGGTGCCCCATGGAATCTGTAAATATGCTGTACAAAATGTTTTGCTAGTGCTTTTGCAGTTGAAATTTTTTGGCAAGGTATGAAATAGACTTGCTTAGAGAACAGATCAGTGACAGTCCAGACAACGGTGTTTCCGTTGCTTTTTGGTAGTTCTACGATAAAGTCCATGGCTATTTCTTTCCATGGGGATGAGGGATTCACCACTGGTTGTAACAGTCCTGGCAATTTCCCTTGTAACCTCTCAGCCATCGCACAAATTTGACAACTGCTCACATAGCTTTCTATGTCTTCTTTCATAGATGGCTACCAAAATTTCCTTTTAGTTAAGTGTAATGTTTTAACAAACCCAAAATGTCCTGCTGATTTTGTATCATGGCACAGTTGCATGAAATTGGTCCTCTGGGTGGCAGGTATGTATAACTTCTCACCCACCCAGGGTAGTCCATCTTTAATTGTGCACACATGCCTATTTTTCTGGAACCATTCGTCCCCTTCCAAGGACTTTTGGAATTCTATTTCGGTTTGGTTATCCACTTTCAGCTTCATTTTTACTTGTGCCCTGGTGGTGACTGGTGCTGCCAGTTGTTGTTCTGGTACAAGTGGTTTAAAGTCAGTTACCCGTGTGCTGTTATATTAGGGCATGCGAGATAATGCGTCTGCCAGGAAGTTCTTCCCCCCCAACAAGTGTTTGAGAGTGAAATTGAATCAGTGAAAGTGTTGGGACCAGCGGGGTTGCTTAGGAGTGAGTTTCCTGGGCATTTTTAGCGCTTCTAAATTTTTATGGTCTGTCCAGATCTGGAAAGGTATTTTATTTCCTTCCAAAGATTGGCAACATGTTAATAACGACCATCTTCCTTCTCCCATATTGGCCATCGTTGTTCTGTTTCCGTGAGTTTCCTGGATGTATATGCGCAAGGTTGCAACGTCCCCTCATCATTTTCCTGTAGTAATACGGCTCCAACTGCTAAATCGCTCGCATCCGCCTATATTACAAAAGGTTTGTCGGGATCCGGGTGTTTAAGTATAGGTTCAGCAGAAAAGAGTCTCTTTAGCCTCTCAAATGCTGCTTGACATTCCATTGTCCATTTTAGAGGCTGGCTGGGTTTCACGGGGGATCCCCCTTCGTTTTCAACAAATTTGTGAGGGGCATGGCTATTTGGCCAAATGCAGGGATGAATTGGGGTAGAAATTTGCAAACCCTAGGAAACTTTGCAATTGCTTCCATGTGCGGGGTGGGGGGTGCCCATTCTAATACTGCCCTGACCTTCTCAGGGTCCATTTCAATGGTCTCTGGAGATATGTGATATCCCAGGTAGTCAATTTTTTCCTGATGGAATTCACACTTTGATAATTTAGCATATAAGTGGGCAGCTCACAACTTTTTCAGGACTTCTCTGACTAGTTTGATATGTTCCTCTTTGGTCTCCGTGAAGATAAGAATGTCATCCAGGTAAACCAGGACCCCCTTATATAGGTGCTCTCTTAGCACATCATTAATTAATTGCATAAAGACTGTGGGGGCCCCTTGCAGTCCAAATGGCAGTACTTTGAACTGGTAGCAACCCAATGGGCAGTTGAATGCAGTCTTCCATTCATTTTCTTCCTTAATCCTAATATGGTAGTATGCTTCCCTCAGGTCTAGTGAAAATCCTTCCTTTCAATAGGTGGGATAGCATATCCTTCATTAGGGGGAGGGGGTATAGATTACATTCACTAATTGTGTTCAAATTTCTATAATCTATACAACAGTGGTAAGAACCATCCTTCTTCTCCCTGAGCAGAACTGGGGCAGCCACTTTGGGTCTGGCAGGTTCAATAAATCCTCTTTCTAAGTTTTTCTTTATGAATCTTTCCATTTCTGCCATTTTCCTTGGGCTCATGGCATACATCCTGGGTTTTGGGAGCTTTGCCCCTTGTTTGAATTCTATGGTGCAGTCTATGGGGCAGTGGGGGGGGGAAGCTCATCTGCCCACTCCTCACTGAAAACCTCAGCAAGGTACCTGTATTCCTCCGGTATCTCTGGTAACCCCTTCTCTTTCCCCACTGCTGCTGTTTCCTCCCTTTGGGTTCAGGGGAGTGTTTTGGGGTTTTACATTTTCCTGCTCCCTTTTGGGAAGTTGAGTTCTGCTTTCCTCCAGTTTATCCCGGGGTTCCATTTCTTCAGCCATTCCAGTCCCCAAATCATTGGGCATTCCATGCCTGGGGCCAATATAAACGTTATGTCTTCCTCATGAGACCCCATGGACAGGTGAATTGGTAGAGTGGCTAGGTGAATTGGTAGAGTGGCTGCTATTGATCCATCTAATTGACTAAAGGAGATTGGTTGTTTTAGTATCCTCACTGGGATGCTCAATCTCTCCACCAGCGTTGGGCTGATGAGGCAGCGGATGCAGCCAGAGTCTATCAGAGCGTTTATTTCGAAGGCTTTAGGCATAGAGGAAGCTAATATAGTCACTGTCTTAAGTATGGGTGGAAGGGGTCCACTTACCAATGGTTCTCCCTCTGAACTGTCTTCCCAGGTGTCCATCGCCCCTGCGATGTAGGCCAGAGTCCAATCCCAGTTCTTGGCGGGAGTTGAGGACTCTACAGCCTCTGTCCCCTTCATGGAAGATTCTTTTGTGTTGCCTTGGGGCTTCCCCAGCTTTTTAAAAGATGATGCCTCTGTTTTGTGTGTGGGGGCTTTCGAACGACATTCTGCAGCATGGTGGCCCTCTCTCCTGTAATTGAAACATCCCTTTGATTTTTTTGCCGTGGCTAGTGGGTTTTCCCCCTCACGTGTTTGCTCGAGTGGCAGGTGGCCCCATGGTTTTCCTCTGCATTGTCTCTTCAATAGGTCTATTTCCACTTCTTCCGCCAGGACATACCAGTCATTGAGATGGTAGGGGTCTCCTTGAGGCAGGCAAGTGTCATTCAGGTCATAGTTTAGACTGTCTTTGAAGTGGCTAAGGAGGATGTCTTCTGGCCAGTTCAGCTTGCTGACGATGGCTTGAAATTCTTGGGTATATTCGGCCACTGTTAGCCTGCCCTGCCTCACTGTTTTGATTCTCTCCCGGGCCTTACGGTCAGCCAAGAGGTCCTCGAACCGCCACCTCAAGGATGACATGAATCGGTTGAAGTCATTGAGTTCTGGGGCGTTGGAGTCATGCAGGTTCACCACCCAGTCTGCAGCCGATCCGTCCAGGGCGGATTGCACAATGCAGATGTGGGCTTTGTCACTGGTGATGTCCCGTCCGTATTCTTCCATGTAGCTCAGGACTTGGGTTAGGAAAAATCCCAGTCGTGATGGCTCCCCCTTGAACTTTGCTTCCAGGGGCGGGAATCTTTGACTGGAGCATTGTCTGCACCGCGGAGGGTATCGCTCCTCATCTTGATCCCCGTCTGTGGGTCTGGGGGGGTGGGTACCGCTGAGTAGTGACTCCTGTTCCATTGGATGGCCCCTCCATTACCTCTCCAGTTGCGGCCCCAGGCGTTGCGTTGGTTGCAGTTTCCAGCTCTCTCCTCCCTTAGTGAGCTCAGGGTTGCTTTCATCAGGTCAATAGCTTTTTCCAGAATCCGCTCTTCCTCACTGGCATGCAGGGAGCTCTCCATCTCTTGCCTCCATTCCAGTTGGTGGTAGCTCCGTCTCAGGGTCACTTCTCCTGAAGCCTTTTCCTTCCGACGCCCATCGACCACTGGGGTTTTCGGTCGTGCTGCTCCACCGTTTCCTCCCAGGAGGAATATGATGCTTCAGCTTTCCACCATTTCTGGGATTTCGGTTGGGAGGAAGACTCCTTCTCCGTGGGGCTTCCCTCCTTTCTTGCTTCGTCGTCAGACATCATGTTTATTGCAAAATCCCCCAGTAAGGTTTCCCCCTTCCAGGTTGACTTTTAGTGCAGATCCTGTCTACTGTCAGGACCCACCTCAAACCACATCTTAGGAAGACAAAACTCTTGGAGCCAATTCTAGTCCAAAAAGAAATCTTTACTATGACATGCTTGGCTGTGGGAATACAAGACAGGATCTAATATTGTTCTACAAATTGAAACCTTATAAAGAGTTCCCTGTTCAACCCCCCTTCCCTAACCCCATTTGGTCAGCCCCCCATCATTTACCTCATGTCATCCCTTTCGTGGGAAAAGGAACGTTGGATTTTATGGTTTTTGCTCTTTTCCTGCAAAAGGAGACACAAGCCAGATGCCTCCTATCCTAGCCCTCCCTTTTGTTCCCCCAGTTCAGAAGGCTTTTCTAAATCTTTGAAATGCTTAAGGCAGGCTGAATCCACATTCCTTCCTTCCTCCTCAGGAGATGGCAGAATTCATGGAATAATGTTTTAAACATTCATTTATGAATATGATATAAATGGATTCTGACATATGTCAGAATCCATTTATATTATGCCTGTTATCAGCTTCTCCTAATAAAAGTTCCTTTTGGAAGAGGTAACTTCCATGAGTTCTGCTTTCTTGGGATAAGGTTTTGAAATGGGCCCTGACGCTGGGTGAGAACTACCTCTCTTCTATCCTACTTATTTTTTCCACCTGTATAAGCTGCCCAAAGTATTTTCCCCTATAAGAGAGGGAAGAGATTCTATCCCACCCTCCAAAAACAGCAGCAACTTTTAAACAGAAGTTTAAAATGTTGCAAGAGCAACTTGATTTTAACTGGAGCTTTCTCCTTCTAAAATTTGTGGACTAAAAGATTTTTTATTCTTATTGAAGATTTGGATTTCTACCTACAAAAAACAAATAAAAATGGAAAAAGGATTATAAAAATTTTGGACTTAAAAAAAAATCCCTAAATGGTATGGGTGACATCTTGTGGCTAAACCTGATATTAAAATTTGGGTTGTTTTTTTTTAAAAAAAGATTTTATTGATTTTCTAGTTCTACATTTCAGTATTTAAAAAGCAATGAGGCGGTTGGGTTAATCGATAATACAATAACATACAAGTATCCATAGTACAAGTCTCAGGCTACTACATTAATTTTTTCCTCTCTTTTCCCCTTAGAATTAACTGTCTCCGGTTTAGACTAATACAATTCTTATTAAATCAACTAAATAAAAATGACATTCTTACATTTATCAGTAAGTTTTGGCTTAGACATATCCTTATTATCTTAACATTCAATCTTTATAGACAATCAATGTCCTAATTAGTTTTCCCCAATTTTTAATTTCCCATTAATATTTAACTTTAACTTTTAATATTATAATTTCTAAGTTTTGAGTAACTGAAGTTCCCATTTTCACAATTCATCACAACGTCTAGTATTCAGAATACACATCTATTTAGATATATTCTATTTCTCACTATCTTACATCAACTAATTAATAATACAGTATAACATTCTTATTTTCTATTAATTTCCAAATGTCTTAAATTTAGTAACCAAATTTTATCTTGATTAAACATCAAATACTTCCTCTCTCTTTCTCTTAATGTCTATTATCACATATTTAAGCTAGTACAATTTTTATTGTATCAGCTAAGTAAAACATGTTTATTACATTTATCAATATATTTTTAGCTTATATATATCTTAAATAGCTTTACATTCAACCTTTATAAACAAATCAATGTTCAGATTTAACTTTTAGTATTTGTGAGATGGCCTCACGAGGCCGATGGTTCATTAAGGTGCTTCCAAGTAAAAGGCAGCATGCAGGGATGCAATCATTTAAAGCTTTATTCAACGATAGAGTAAATAGAAAGAGTTCCCTGGCATGGAGGCATCCATGCCTGGATTGAGCTCATGGGTTATTCCCACAAGAGAGAGCAAGCAAGCATAGAAACAAGAGAGAACAAAGAGAAAGAGAGAGCAGCCCCAGAGCAGAGGTATTTATGGGGGGCCTCAGCCCCTCCCTTACCAATTAACTCTCTCCAATGGGGCTGCAGGGGCCGGGGATCCCTGACCCATCAGTGGGAGCAAAGATGCCTCTTTGCTCCCATCTGATGACCCTTTTGGGGAATTGCCATGGCTGGCAAAAAAACGTCTAACAATTCCCCTTCTTGCCAGCCAATGACAGGGACCAGTGAATGTATGTGAGGGGGCGAGCAGGTGTCATAGACATGCATATACACGTTCAGAAGACCAAACACAAACGCTTACACAGAAGGTTGTGCCGGTCAATGGGAACAGGTTTGGTGAACAGGTCAGCTATCTGGTCAGTTGTATTACAATGCTCAACATGTATAAACCCCATTTTGGCAAGCTGCCTGACATTTTTATAGCATATGTCTATGTGGCGGGACGTAGAGCCCACTGCATATGCCCCCGAGATTGCAATTGCAGCCGTATTATCGTCTTGAATTTGGATGGGCAGAGGATGAGGTGCCCAGATGCTTGTTATCAGAGCATCAAACCAAATCAAATCATTGGCCGTGCCTCGGCCGTGGAGCAAGAAACAAATTTTTGCTGCCTAACATGCCAATGGATAGGACAGCCATTTAGCAATATGAGGAAACCAGAGGTGCTCGATCTACTCTTAGTGTCACCAGCCCAGTCTGCGTCCGAGTAAGCGGAGAGCTGGGCCGTCTTCCCCTTCTCTGGTTCCAGCACAATGAGAGCATCGGTCGTGCCCCTGAGGTACCTAAGTACCCGCTTAACAGCAGTCTAGTGGAATTCCTTTGGGTGTTCCACATGCCTGGACAGTAGATTCACAGCTGAGGCTATGTCAGGTCTACTCCAATTGCTGATATATAGCAAGGAGCCAATCACAGATCTGTAAAGCTTATTATCTGTGAACTCAGGACCGTCCTTGTGAGTGTGATTGTAATAGTCACTTTGTATCGGGCTACACGTTGGGTTAGATTCTGCCATTTTGCATTTGGCCAATAACTCCTCAATCTTTTCTTTCTGGGATAGGGTGAACCCCCCATTAGTGGCCAAGATGTGCACACCCAAGTACTTGTCAACCCGCCCCAAAGACCTCAGGGTAAACTTTTCCCCTAGGGCCTTGGCAAATTTATCACACCCTTCCTTGTCAGGCCCTACATATAGGAGGTCGTCTACATAAACTAACACCCGTTCTGTGGTACCCTTGAAGTTGCGTGTGAAAACACATTCATCTGCATGGGATGCATTCAAACCAATTCGTTCTAAACTTTTTCTAAGGCAGTCATACCATAGTTTCCCCCACTGCTTGAGGCCATATAACCCTTTTCGGAGCCAGTAGGGGCCCTCACGTAGATCTGCCGGTCCAAGTTGGCGTGGAGGTAAGCCGTCTGGATGTCGAATTGGAAGACTTCCTCCCCCAGAGTGGCCGCAGTTACGAGGGCGGCCTTGATGCTCTCTGCCCGGACGGTTGGAGAGTAGGTCTCTACGTAGTCCTCCATGTAGCGCTGGGCAAACCCCTGAGCTACCAAACGGGCCTTATACAGGTAGAGGCCATTGGCAAGTGGTTTGGCCTTGAAAACCCACCTTGTGCCAATGACTTTCCTCTCCTTTGGTGATTGCTGGGGGGTGAAGACCTTGAGCTTTTTCAGGCTCACCATCTCCTGCTTCATCGCGAGCTGCCATTTCTCCTGTTCTTCGATGGGCAGCTCCTGGATGTCAGAGAAGGATTTTGGGGTGACCACAACGCTGTTGACAGACGCGATGTGCCCAATGTCGATTCTCTTTGGCAGGATCCCTTTGTTGGACCGCTTTGACCTCCTGACCTCCTGCCACTCACCGCCTTTTTCTTCTGCGTGTTCCTTGTTAGCCGGCATTTCACGACCGGGATGTGAAGACCCTCGGTCCCAGGTGCTGGGTATCGCGGGTCTCTGAGGCGTCGCCTCAGGACTGGATGGCTCATCCTCCCCATCTGAACCAGGTAGGATGACATCTTCGTCTTGTTCCTCGCTCTCATCGGTGGCAGGGTATGTGGTCGTCTCAGGTGATGTCATGGTCGGTGTGTCCTTGCTGGGTCGGTTGACATATGGGCTCAGATCGTTTGAGTGAATCTGGGTCCAATTGGAGTCCTCTTCGAAGGAGGCAGATTGGGAAGTCACAGTCCTGCCCCCTTCTCCCAGGAAACGGTAGGCCTTGGAGCCAGGAGCATAGCCCAAGAACCTCAGTCTCTGGGAAACAGATCTCCCCTTCTTCCGCAGCTGCTTGGGGATATGCACCCAAGCATAGGAGCCAAACACACGCAAGTGTCCCAGACTTGGTTTCCTACTGTGGACCAGGAAATATGGGGTCTGGTTCACAACACTGCTCCAGGTGTGGTTTAAGGTGTAATTGGCGTATTTCACCGCCTCTGCCCAGTATGATTCCATGACCCCAGCGTCCGCAATCAGACTACGCACCATAGTTTGCAGGATTCCATTTCTTTTCTCAGCTACGCCATTCTGAGCGGGAGTGAAGGGAGCTGTAAGAAAATGTTGGATGCCCTTACGCCTTACCCAGTCCTGGAATTTTCGGGACATGAACTCAGCCCCGCGGTCGCTCTGCAGTTGTGCAAACTTGATCTTATACTGGGTCTCTACAAAATTGTACAGTGATCTTATGGTGTCAAAAGCTTCAGATTTTTCTGTGAGGGTATACACGTGGCTGTACCGTGAAAAATCGTCAACGGCTGTGAGAAAATACTGTCTTTTCCCTAGGGATGGTGTGAATGGCCCAACCAAATCAACATGTACTAGTTGGTACGGGTATTGGGTCTTATGCAGTGACACCTTAGGGATGGGGGCAGCCTTCCTCTTTGCCCTCTTACAGATGGCACAGTTCAGGAACACTTCACAATCCTTGAGCTGGACTCCCTCAGCAAACTCTCCCATCTTTTTAACCACAGGGAAGCTCGCATGACCTAATCTTCGGTGTAAGAGATGGTCACACTTATCGTGGAGCGGCTTCCCCATTGATACCCTCTTGGGTCTGGTTGCCTTGAGCGGTGCTTTAGGTGCCTGCTGAGGTTCAGGTTTCTTGTCCACACTGCCCTTGGAAAGCCGTGGGGCTGGCTGAGGTGGCTTGGGTGCAATCGCTTTGGCCTTGCGCTCCTTAGACAGCCTTGTGGCTGGCCGTGGGGGTTTTCTCTCTTTCCGTGCTCAGGCCCCTTCTGAGGTGGCACCCGGTGGACTGTCCTCTGTGGCTGAGTTCTCAGGGGAGAATTATGGCAAACCATTTATGATGGCAATACTTCCAATTACCCTCTGGTTCCGGGTGACATGACCTCCCCCTTTGCGAAATAAAACTTCCACCTTGTCATTGTCACATAATTTGATAATGCTTAACAGATTGTTGGCAATGGAGGGAGCATGCAGTACCCCTTCAACATTTCCCAGTCTGGGTACAGAGACAGTGCCTTCCCCAACAACCAAAGCCTTATCACCATTGGCCACCTTGACAGAGGAGTTAATTTTCTTTAACCTTTTAAACCCTTGTTTCATATTGGTAATGTGAGATGAAGCTCCAGAGTCCAGTAACCATAAGCCAGTGGAGCTATCAGCCTTTGTGGTGGGGGTGAGAGCACAAGTACACACAAAATTGCCCTTGGCACTACCTTTGCCCCCGTCATGCCTCCTTCCTTGCCCCTTGCCCCTTCCTTGATTGGGACCACGCTTGGGGCCTTGTTGGTGATGGGGGCAGTCCTTCTTCAGATGCCCCTCAGAGCCACAGATGAAACACTTAAGTAGAGCATTAACCTGCTCTGAGTTTTGTTGCCTCCTGCTGGCTCGCTTGGTGGTGGCTCTGGCATACTCTCCTGCATCTCTTCACCTTCTGTCTTCCTCAATGAGCCTCCCTGTGAGGTAGGACAGAGTCATGACTTCTTTCGTTGTCCCCTCCAGTGAAACAATGAAACTGCTCCAATTTTTGTCCAGGGAAGCCAGAATGACAGCAACCATGTTCGCATCAGGTACAAGGTAGTCTCTGAACATCAGTTTTGCCCTGAGCGCCTTCAATTTTCCCAGGTGCTCAGCCATGTTAGCCCCAAACCTCAGTCTGGTAGTGTAAAACTCAGTTGTGAGTCTGGTGATCGAACCGCTGTTGAATAAATTGTATAATAACCACCAAACTTCACCAGCTGTGAGCCCATCTGGAATGCTGGAGTACAAGATAGCATCCAGTGAGCTCAGTAGAGTGGTATATGCTTTCCTATGATACCACTCTTCTTGGGGTCCCCAAGGAAGAGGTGGGGGGTCCAGAACCATCTCTAGAGTTCCTTGCTCTAATAGACATATCTGTATTTCTTTATTCCAGCTGCTGAAATTTTCCCCCCCAAGGCGTAGTCTTTCAAATTTATTTGAGAGTGCAGAGGTCTGGGAATGAAAGAGATTTTCCCCAGCTCTTTGTGTACTTCTATACATCTGTGAGCTCTCCATTGAGGTGAATGGAAGAGGGATCCCTCTGCTGGCAGGTGGTGGTATTTTTCTTTGATTTTTGGATGGCCCTGACTGGGCATGCTCAGAGTTCATTTGAGCCGGGATTTGGGCCCGAAGAGGGGCTGAAGGCCGCAGAAGCCCCAAAGATTCCTCCTGAAGCCTCCCCGGCACTGGAACACTCACTGGGGGGGGGGTGAAGATTGCATGATGGGGCCGGGATGGTGCATGGATGCCGTGGATTGGCCGGAGGACCCCATTGCTGGCCCTGAAGACCCTGGAGGCGGCTGAAGACGGCGCTGGAGGAGGGGCCCTCATCCGGAGGTCCCCCAAAGACCATCTGGCAAGCAGGGCATCTGGGTGGCAGTGAAAAGTAGGCCGGAGGGCCCGGGGGTTCACTGGGGGCCCTCTGGGGTTGCAGGACATAGCTGAGAGGCTCCAGGCCGGATGCCTCCTGGCAGTTAGGCCTCGGGGAGACGATTGGAGGCTCCGGAACTCCTCTGGGAGCCTCGTGGGGGTAACGAGGGAGGCTGGCTACCCCCGATGTTGAGGCTGCAGTCGTTTTGGCCTCCAGGGCCGCAACCAGGATCCGGATAGTTGCTCCAATCTCTGCTGCAGTAGGCTCGGCTGGGCAGGCTTCAAGGCCATCATAGGCCTTGAGGCTTTCTGGTGGGGAAGACGGGGTGGTTTCCATGCCGCTTCAGCTGGATGCCACCGATTGCTGGACCTCGAGGCTTGGCTGGGGCCTATCAAGCCACGTGGGTGTCCTGGGGGCCGCCATCTTGCTTCCGGTTGGCCCCGGACATTGCAGATCACAGTTTGGCAGGAAATTTCGCTCCAAAAGCTCCAGGGTCCTGGGGTCCCCCAGGGTGGCCGGCGCCATGTTAGGGGGCCTCGTGGGCGCTGGGGAAGGACTTACCCGCTGTCCAGAGGCCTCCTCCGCTGGCATCCCTCGTGGAGAGGCTTGTGAAGTCCTTTGTGCTGCAAGGAACTTTAGGAGCAGCTCCTCGCGTTCTTGTTCAGTCATCTGGGCCACACGGTGCTTGTCTTGGGCCTGGGCTGCTTCCGCTGTGTCTGGGCAGTCTAGGGTGGACTGTAAGCCTTCCATGCTTTCCTCTGTGGCTTGCAGCTGTGGGGAGGCATGCGAAGGGATCCCTGGAGTGAAGCTTGCGTCAGGGGCTGGATGCAGGGCTGCCGTTCTTGATTGAAGACTGCTGGTCACAATCGGGGATCTCCTGCCATCCGTCTCAAATGAGTTCTTGCTGGAAACTCCAGGCATCTTGCTTCTGCTGCTGGCTGCTGGAGGCGTTGCCTTAAACCATTCTCTGCTACCAAATTGTGAGATGGTCTCACGAGGCCAATGGTTCATTAAGGTGCTTCCAAGTAAAAGGCAGCACGCAGGGATGCAATCATTTAAAGCTTTATTCAACGATAGAGTAAATAGAAAGAGTTCCCTGGCATGGAGGTATCCATGCCTGGATTGAGCTCATGGGTTATTCCCACAAGAGAGAGCAAGCAAGCATAAAAACAAGAGAGAACAAAGAGAGAAGGAGCAGCCCCAGACCAGAGGTATTTATGGGGAGCCTCAGCCTTACCAATTAACTCTCTCCAATGGGGCTGCAGGGGCCAGGGACCCCTGACCTATCAGTGGGAGCAAAGATGCGTCTTTGCTCCCATCAGATGACCCTTTTGGGGAACTGCCATGGCTGGCACAAAAACGTCTAACAGTATTTATACTTCCAAATTTTAAAATAACGCAAGTTTTCTTTCTTTCATAACACCATCTAATATTCAAAGTACATATCTTATCAAATTGAGTATATTCTTTTTTTAAAAAAATTCCATTTATATCCCGCCCTTTTCCGAAGACTCAGGGTGGCTTACAAGCTTAGCAGTAGCCTTCATTCTATGTATATGCCTGCTTATTAGGGCTTTCACACACACCCCAAGCGGCATTATTACAAAGTCAGCTTATTGCCCCCAACAATCTGGGTCCCCATTTTACCTACCTCAGAAGGATGGAAGGCTGAGTCAACCTTGAGCCTGGTGGGATGCGAACCTGCACTAATTGTAGGCAGCTGGTGTTACTTAAGGAGGCATTAGCCCATTGCTCCACCAAGGCTCTTTTTAATCCTTACTAAAGAATCAAAGACCCAATTTTCTTCAGTCTTATTCTAGCTTTCTTTCTTTGTCAATTCGCCTTCCATATCTATGCTTTTAAATCATCGTATAGATCTCCCTCTGTCATTATATATATTGTTTAAAGTAAGAAAGGCCATCCAATCACCATTTTTTTGAATGGGCTAACAAATCATCTCTCTATTTTTCTCTCTCGGCGTAGTCCTGAAACATTTATATTCCCTTCAGTCTGTTCTTCTTCTTGATCTCAGGTTTCTTCTGGTTTATACAGAAAGTATTTTCCATTTTCAAAATTGTCAATCTCTTTTCTGGGTTTTCTGTTAACTGTGTTTGCTGAATCTTCTATCATAGTATTTAATTGCTCCACTTCTTCTATCATATTCTGTGTAGTTAAATTCTTTGGTTGTGATCAAAGTTTGAATTCGTATATCTAGGCTGACATATTGTTCTTTTCTGTAGCCTCTTATTTCATCAGTGGCTTTAAGAATAGTTTCATGAATTGCTTTCAGCATAAATAAAATCTGTTCCTGATCTTCATCCATATTCTCTTAGTGGTGTGAATTATGAGCTTTACAATCAGAAAATAAAATTAATTTTACCACAGAGTATAGAACACAGCTGGGCTTCTCACAGCTGATTGCCAAGGTTACAAGTATTATTTATAATCTGGGCTTCAAGCCAAGTCTCTTTTAGACAATAACAGGTTGTAGTATCAGGTTTAACCACAAGATGTCACCCATAACATTTAGTATTTTCTTTTTTAAATCCAAGATTTTTATAGTCCTTTTTCCAATTTTACATCTTTTTTATAAGTAAAAACCCAAATCTTCAATAAAAATAGAAAATCTTTTAGTCCTCAAGTTTTAGAAAGATAAAAATCCAATTAAAATCAGGTTATTGTTTCAACATTTTAAACTACCCTGGATAGTCAGTCACTGCTGTTTTTAGAATGTGAGATAGAGTTTCTCATCTCTCTTTACAGGGGAGAAAATACCTTGAGCAGCTTATACAGGTGGAAAAAATAGTTAGGATTGAAGAGAGGTTCAGATCTCACCCAGTCTCATCTGCACTGCTTTGTAGGTGCCTGGTGGTAAATTTGACTTCAGCTGTCTGTAGCCTAGTGAAGGGCCATATTTCTATGGCTGGTCTTTTGTCCACCAGTTTGGAGGGCTGCCCTGGATCAGGAAGAAGGGCTATAGCCCTCCCATGATCAAGCGGGGATCCCCTCCTTGCTGGTCACTCCTACAGGGTGACTTTTGATCCTTTCAAGGGTCCCCCAGCAATGTGAATATGGAAGACAGAGCTTGTTTCTCAAGCGGCTGCAGCAGCTGCAGCAGCTAACCAGAGGTTCCTGATATTACAATTTGTTATTGTCTAAAAGAGACTTGGCTCAATGCCCAGACTGTAGATAAGACTTTTGTAACCTTGACAGATATCAGCTGAGAGAAGCACAGTTGTGTTCCATACTCAGTGACAAAATTATTTTCATTCTCAGATTGTAACTTTTAACTTAACACTCTACTAAGAGAACATGGATGAAGATAAGGAACAGATTCTCTTTATGTTGAAAGCAATTTATGAAACTATTCTTACAGCTACTGATGAAATAAGAAGCTACAAAAAAGAACAAGATGTCAGTGTCATGGTTCCAACAGATGAAACTCTTCAAAGAACTTTGAGGCATTACTTTCCTTAAAGAATCTTTATTCGAGTAGGATAGCATCGGCACATGCATAGGTGAAGCCAAAATTTGAATTCCCTTCTGTTGAACACATAGTATTTAGCTCAATTCCCTCCTCTGATTAACAGTCATAAATCACATTTTCCAATTCGTTTGAAATGCAGGCTTTCCCTCCAGTTCTTCAACCCATTTCTTATCATCTCTTATTTCAAAAAACCTTGATTCTCACACTGCTACAATATTGTTACGGTTCCAGATGGCGCTTGGGTCTATACCCATCGCCCTCACCCACAGCCCAGTCAATGCCTTGGTGGATGCCTGGGAAAGGGCGGCTGCCGGGGCATTTGACTGTGTTGTACCCTTGCGACCTCTGACCCGGTGCAGATCTCTGACTGGGCAGAGTCTGACGTGTAGGAATCGGACGGTCTTGAGCATGTTATCTGGACTGAGTTCGATCCTGTTTCCCCTGATGATGTGGACAGGATCATGGGGAGGCTGAGCACCACCACCTGTTTGTTGGATCTGTGCCCCTCCTGGCTGGTTTATGCGGCCCGGGAGGAGACACGAGGCTGGTTCCAGGCAGTAATAACTGCTTCTTTGAAGGAGGGTGTCTTTCCTGCTACCTTGAAGGAGGCGGTGGTGAGACCCCTCCTCAAAAAGCCTGTCCTGGACCCAGCTGTTTTAAATAACTATCGTCCAATCTCCAACCTTCACTTTTTGGCGAAGGTTGTTGAGAGTTTGGTGGCGCATCAGCTTCCTCTGTTCCTGGAGTAAACTGATTATCTGGACCCGTACCAATCGGGTTTCAGGCCCAGATACAGCACGGAGATGGCATTGGTCGCGCTGGTGAATGATCTCTGGCGGGCTGGGGACAGGGGTTGTTCCTCTGTCCTGGTCCTATTAGATCTCTCAGCGGCTTTTGATACCATCGACCATGGTATCCTACTGCAATGTCTCAGGGGGTTGGGAGTGGGAGGCACCGTTTTACGGTGGTTCTTCTCCTATCTCCTGGGCCGTTCGCAGTCAGTGTTGACGGGAGGGCAGAGATCCGCCCCGAGGCCTCTCATTTGTGGAGTTCCTCAGGGGTCAGTTCTCTCGCCCCTCCTGTTCAACATCTATATGAAGCCGCTGGGTGAGATCATTCGTGGTTTCGGGGTGGGGTATCATCAGTACGCTGATGATACCCAACTTGTTCTTTCTACCCCGAACCAACCCAATGATGCCCTCACCGTGATGTCCCATTGCCTGGAGGCGGTCCAGGTCTGGATGGGGAGAAACAGGCTTTGTCTTAATCCTGCCAAGACTGAGTGGCTGTGCATATCGGCATCTCGGGCTAACCAGACTATTCCACCTCTAATGATGGGGGGTGAGGTGTTACCCCCCCCCCCGTTGATAGGGCTTGCAACTTGGGCGTTCTCCTGGATTCACGACTCAATTTTGAAGACCATGTAGGAGCCATGACCAGGGGGGCTTTTCCCCAGGTTCACCTGGTGCGCCAATTGCGACCCTATCTGGACCGAGATGCCCTACGCACAGTCACTTATGCACTCGTGACCTCCTGTTTAGACTACTGCAACACTCTCTCCATGAGGACCACTCGGAGGCTTCAGCTGGTGCAGAATGCGGCCGCGCAAGTTGTGATAGGGGTTTCCCGATACTCCCATGTAACACCTCTACTCCGCAAGCTGCATTGGCTTCTGGTTGCCCTCCGGGTGAGATTCAAGGTGCTGGTGATGACCTATAAAGCCCTAAATGGCTTGGGTCCGGGATATCTGATGGAACACCTGCTGCCGGCATCAAGCTCCCTTCGTCCAGTGCGCTCCCACAGGGAGGGTCTTTTCAGGATGCCACCAGTAAGAGATTGCTGGCGGACGACACCCAGGGATAGGGCCTTTTTAGTGGGTGTGCCTGCCCTTTGGAACCAGCTGCCAGTGGAGCTTAGGACTGCCCCCAACCTCCGTTCATTCCGCCGGGACCTGAAGACCTGGCTCTTCGAGCTCTCTGGCTCAGGCTGAGAATTTTAATTTTAATTTTAATTTTAATTTTAATTTTAACTGGGGTTATATTTGTTCAGGGACGGATATAATTTTTTAAATTGTTTTTAACTTTTGTATTTTTTGTTTTAATCACCCTGTAAACCGCCCTGAGTCCTTCGGGAAAGGGCAGTATATAAATGTAATAAAATAAATAAATACATACATAAACTAACTCCCATAAACATTAGTCCTTCCCCCCCAGTATCATCTAATTCTAACTCTAAGAGAAAAACATAAGAAGGAAAATGGCTGCATCTCCATATGTTGTCAAAGCAAGAACATCTGATGTTAGCAGCATTGACAGTCAGCCCAGATATATAAACCCAAACTTTGATTACAACTAAAGAATCAACTACACATAATATAATAGAAGAAGTGGAACAATTAAATACTATGATAGAAGATTCAACTGATCAACGAACACAGTTAATGGAAAACCCAGAAAAGAGACTAACAACATGGAAAAAGGAAAAGACTTTTTATATCTATATAAACCAGAACAAACGTGAAGATCAAGAACATACTGAAGGGAAGATAAACATTTCAGGACAACTACGTCAGGATGGAAAAATAAAGAGATGATTTGTTAGTCCTTCCAAAAAAATGGTGACCAGATGGCCTTTTCTACCTCAAACAATATATGTAATAACACAGGGAGATATATTGGACGACTTGAAAGCATGATGGAAGGTGAGTTGGCAAAGGAAAAAAAGCTAGAATAAGGCTGAAGAAAATTAGGGTTTTGATTTATTAGTGAGAATTAAAATAGACCATACTCAAATAGACAAGATGAGTACTTTGAATACTAGATTTTGTTATGAGCTGAGATTAAGAAAACTTTGGTCATTTAAAACTTGGAAGTATAAATATTGAAAGTTAAGCTCGAATGGTAATTTGCTTATAAAGGTTGAATGTAAAAGTAATTAAGATATATATAAGCTAAAATCTATTGATAAATGTAATAAATACATTTTTATTTAGCTGTTATAATAAAAATGTCTAGCTTAAATATGAGATAGTAGACATCAAGAGAAAAAAGAGGAAGTATTTAATGCTGAAATAAGTGAAAATTTTGATTACTAAATTTAAGGCATTTGGAAATTAATAGAAAATAAGAATGTTATACTGTATTATTAATTAGTTGATGTAAGATATATTAAATGTTAAACTTAAATATTAATGGGAAACTAAAAATTGGGAAAAACTAATTAGGACATTGATTGTCTATAAAGATTGAATGTTAAAATAACCAGGATATGTATAAACTAAAAAATATTGATAAATGTAAGAAAATTATTTCTATTTCATTGGTATAATAAGAATTGTATTAGTTTAAACATGATAGTAAATACTAAGGGGAAAAGTGTTTTCCACATACATTAATGTTAATGTTATAAGAAATAATTTCCATCATTTTATGTTTTTTCCCCCTGGCTTTGGCTGAAAAATTATAGTTAAAGGGCATAATGAGTGATTATTATTAAGGAAGAGCTAATTCCTCCATCTCACACAGTTTTATGGTACTCTTCAGCTTCAGTTTCTGATATGTTCAGGTATTATACAAACTGGGAAGCTGCTATAGAGGGTCATCTAGTAAAAATAAATTGAGTATATTTTTATTTTAATAGATGCTGAAGAGTTGCAAATCCTAATTAAATTATAGTGAATTTTCCCAAAAGTTTGAATATTGGGGTATAAATCACCTGAGAGTTAACTAATTAACTTGTTGGAATGTTCAACATCCAAAAATAGTTTTAGAAAAAAAATCATGAATAGTTTTTAAGAAGAGACTGGACAGCCATTTGTCTGAAATGGTATAGGGTTTCCTGCTTTAGCAGGGGGTTGGACTAGATGACCTCCAAGGTCCTTCCAACTTCTTCTTCTTCTTCTTCTTCTTCTTCTTCTT
>JAKJMR010000722.1:500027-525406 GCA_024449315.1 Daboia siamensis
ATTATATTATATTATATTATATTATATTATATTATATTATATTATATTATATTATATTATATTATATTATATTATATTATATTATATTATATTATATTATATTATATTATATTATATCAAAGAATATACCAAAGAACTGTGTTGGCACAGTGGTTGGAATGCAGTATTGCAGGCTGACACTGCTCACTGCCAAAAGTTTGATCCTGACTCAGTCTTCCATCCTTCTGAGGTTGGTAAAATGAAGACCCAGATTGTTGGGGGCAATATGCTGATTCTGTAAACCACTTAGAGAGGGCTGTAAAGCACTATGAAGTGGTGTATAAGTCTAAGTGCTATTGATACCTTCTTATAATTGTATTATGGTAAATAGCAAACACATACACATATTAAAGATCTATAAAACAACTTTTTTCAAAAGAGTGAAGAGTTTCCCAAGGTAGACAAAATAAATTATATCACCCAAAGCTCACTGGATTGCTACCCATGTAAAGCAAGGTCTGCACTGGGCACAGATTTATGCTTGCTGGACAAAACAAACAGCTGGGAATGTACCCTGTTTGTAAGTAGGGTGTATAAAATTACCAAATAGAATTAAAACTGCATAATAGGGAATAGATGGGGAACTCATCAAATTTGCAGATGATGTTAAACTAGCAGGAATAGCCAACACCCCAGAAGACAAGCTCAGTATCCAAAAAGATCTTGACAAATTTGAACAATGAGTCCTATCCAATAAAATGAACTTTAATGTGGGAAAAGCAAAATTTTACATTTAGGCAGAAAAAATCAAAGCTATAAGTACAGATTAGGAGAGACCTGGCTCAAAAAATGCCAAACGAATCATATCTCATTCTTTGATAAAGTAACAAAACTAGTAGGCCAGCAAAATACAGTGGACGTAGTATACTTAGATTTCAGTAAGGCATTAGACAAAGTAGATTTCAACCTACTCCTTGGTAAGCTAGAAAAAGGTGGAATAGACAACATCATCACCAGATGGATCTGTAGTTGGCTGACAAACAGTACTCAACGAGTAGTCCTCAACAGCACTACATCCACATGGAGAGCAGTTAGCAGTGGGGTACCACAAGGTTCCATCTTAGGCCCAGTACTTTTCAATATCCTCATAAATGACTTAGATGAGGGAATTGAAGAGGAATTCATCAAATTTACAGATAACACTAATGTGAATGCTGCAAACATTGACATGTTTTTGCACTGAGAATGCCAGAGACAGCCTTTTGTTTAAACTGCTTCACTTTGAATCTTGAAGGGTGGGAATTTTTCTAATGTCTATTTTGAGAAGGTAAGAAGCCACGTACAGAATGGGAGGAGAGATCTCATATGTGAAACTAATTGGATAATGTGATTTATGACGTGTAGATAAGGGTGGGGATTGTGTGTGTGTTATGATGGGTTTGGGGGGGAAGGAGATTTCAGATTCTGGCATTCCTCCATGAGTGCCAATGTTTCGTTTCATTACTAAGACTTTTTAGATAAATAATATGCCTGCAATTTGTTTGATTTGTCTTATTCATTGGAACCATGACATCATGAAAGAATCTACTTTCTTTCAAAGGGGGGGAAATGAACCCCTTCCGCTGTCTCTGGTAGGAGGGATAAGCTGGCAAAGATTCAGGGAAGAATCCTCAAGATAGAAAGAGAAGGCCTGATTGCTGGCAAAACTTCTGAAGAGGAAATAATAGTTTTCTGTGGGAGATGAATTTAAGCCGATGTCCAAACTTCAGCAGAGAACTGGGCTTATCTCGTTGTCAAACTGGAACCACTCCAGTAGAGAATACGTACGGCAAGAGGCCCCAGAAGTAGAATGCGGAGAAGTCAGCTCTTCAGCCATTGATCCAACAACCAAGGGGGGAGCCAGCACCAATGGGGGGCCCAGCAGTCATTGAACCAACAACTAGGGTGGGGCCAGCAGCAACGGGGGGCCCAGCAAGCAATGATGAGCCCACCCTTCAGAACAACATTCGATGGGGACCCAGAGAAACTGATTTCTTTCCTCAACCAAGTATGCTCTCACTTGAATCGCTGGAGTCACTCTTACCTGGACCTGGGTGCGATGGTCGATGTGATTGCATCCAACATAGAGGAAGAAGCATCTGAATGGTTGAACAATTTATATAATGAGCAGGCCCCTGAATTGGAGGACCCCTACCTTTTCCTCCTCAGGCTGAGGGAAAGATTTGAGGACCCATCCATTGCCCTCAAAGCAGAAGAACAAATTCATAAGATAAAGCAAGCTGGCCGGCTTGCCCTAGAGTACATGCGGGAGTTTCGAAAGATGGCAAGTTGGATAGAGAAATGGCCAGAGCAATCAATGATTCATCTTTTTAGAGAAGGGTTAGAGGACCACCTTTCTCAGGCACATATCTACCGAGCTGTACCCGACCAGCTGCATGAATGGTACCAGGCAGCAATGAAATTAAACGTACAGTTTGCCCGCTATAAAAAGCCTCCTCCACCTGAAGCTGTGCCAAAACCAGGATCCAGATGGCTATCACCTCCCCGAAAACCCCCAACGACTGCTACTGCTGAAAGACCTAGATGACCTACAGGTCTGGCAGTCAAGCAGTTTCGATGTGGACAGCAGAGACATCGAGCGGCAAACTGCCCAGTTCCTAACACGCAACACAGAGTAGACTAGATCCAACAACGAGGAAGAAACCCGCACAGCAGCCATCAAGAGAAAAGTCCAACTGGGTCACCCAGGAGCCCGTTACCCAGGTTATGTCCCCCACCCAGGAGGACGCTGGCCCACTGACCAGACCCACCCCCACTTTACCCGGTTTTGACAGCGATGATGAAGGGGAGAATGACCTGATGGTGAGTCGACGCATCCTACCTTTTTTATTGCCTGCTAAACTCATAATCCCTAAGTCAGGGGAACAAGTAGACTGAAAGTGCTACTTGATACTGGCTGCTCCCGATGCATAATTAGCCTGTCATGTGCCTTGAGACTAAGCATACAGGCCAAGCTGCTCTCCAAACCTGTGAGGTTCAAGCAAGCTGATGGCTCCCTAATGGGAGGGACTTTAGTCACGCAATTAACAGAGCCCTTGCACCTAGAAATAAGTGAGCACTGAGAGTTTATATGCTTCCTGGTAGCTCCAAAGATGTCTGAGACTGTGATCCTAGGACTAGCCTGGCTAGACAAATGGAAGCCATTTATCTGGTGGGAAAAAGGAATGAGAACTGTGAGATTACCCATAGGGCCCAATCCCCCCATTGATTCAATAGGTGTTATAAGGGATTTTAGCCACCTAATGAGCAAGCGCACATGGCTGCCTTACAGCCACCTGGCAAGCCACTCATCCCCAGCAAGTACCAGGACCTAATGGAGGCGTTTAGTGAGAAAGAATGCGATACCTTGCCTCCTCACTGTCCCAATGATTGTTCCATTGAACTGTTACCAGGGGCCAAACTCCCCCGACCAAGAATGTACGCTATGTCCCCCCTTGAAATGGAGGAGATACAGCGATATGTGGATACAAACCTAGCAAGGGGATTCATCGAATGGGCCAAGTCTACTGTGGGAGCCCCTGTGTTGTTCAAAGAGAAAAAAGATGGGTCTCTATGTCGCTGCATGGACTATAAAGGCCTATACGCTGTGAGTGTGGAAAATAAATACCCTCTCCCCCTCCTGAAACACTTGCTAACCCCCCTAGCGAAGGGGAGCATCTTTACCAAGTTAGACCTGAAAGAAGCATATTACCGGGTAAGAATAAAGGAGGAGGATGAGTGGAAGACAGCCTTCAACTGCCCCTTAGGGAGCTACCAATTCAAAGTCATGGCATTTAGACTGCAGGGCCCCCCAGCCCTATTTATGCAGTTTATTAATGAGGTCTTACATGAACGCTTATACAAAGGGGTCCTAGTATACCTTGACGAAATCCTGATAATACAGCACAAATATGACTGACCACATAAAACTGTTTAGAGAAGTGTTAAAGAAACTATTGAATCCCAAAAATTTAGAGGCACTAAAAACTCTCTGCCAATTGTCCCCAAAACAAGTATGATGGGCACAGTTCTTCAACCATTTTAACTTTACTCTAAAGTACATACAATGAAGAAAAAACCTCTTAGCTGATGCACTCTCCCGATTGCCACAGTACAAAAGCGAACGCGAAGAAGTTCATGAGTCAATTATCCCTGGTCCACAAACTGCGGCCCAACTCACACCTCACAGGACCCCTACTCTTGATGACTCAGGGTAAAGAAAATAAAGCGAGAACTCCTCACTGATCAATGGTTTAAAGACAATCAGATATCCCTAATATGCAGAGATTGTCTGGCTTACAAGGAGGGAAAATTGTACTTGCCTAAAGCTCTTCATCTTAATGCCCTCAAACACAGCCATGATGTCAAACAGGCTGGACATTTTGGATATCTAAAAACTCTACATCTCACTTGCGCACAATTTTGGTGGCCAGGACTGAAACAAGACGTAGAAAACTATGTCATGAGCTGTACTGTATGTGCCACCATGAAAAGAATCCCAGGAAAGACCCCTGGGTTACTGCAACCAGTGGCCTTATCCTCTCAACCATGGGAAGAAATAGCTATGGACTTTATAGTAGACCTACCCAACAGTAGAGGAAATACTGTCATTTATACTGTGATAGACCTATTTTCAAAACAGGCTCACTTTATCACCTGCAAAGGACTTCCATACGCTCAACGCCTGACTAAGTTGTTCCTAAAACATATGTATCGATTACATGGCACCTCTAAGTGAATAATTTCGGACAGAGGGGTGCAGTTCACAGTGAAATTTTGGAGAAACTTTCTTAAATTAATTGGATCATCTCAAGACCTATCAACTGCTTTTCACCCAGCTACTAATAGAGCTGCAGAATCCGCCAACAAAATGGTGGAACAATTACCTTAGATACTACATCTCTTACTAACAAACAAACTGGACTGACCTCCTCCCTTTCACAGAGGTGGCTTACAATAATTCAGTATATAGCAGCACCGGCTACACTCCTTTCTGTGTAGCCACAGGGAAAGAATTCAACCCCATTCCGGAATACCCTCAGTTACCCTCCGCTTCCCAGACTCTTGATCATTGTGTGAGGGGTTGGGAAGAAGTTTGGAAAAATACAAAGGTGGCCTTAAAAAAGACTTTTGAGACCTACAAAAAGCAAGCTGACAGAGAGCTCCCCAAAGAACATTCCAAGTTGGGGAAAAGGTCTATTTGTTGACTAAATACTTACGCCTTAAACTACCTAATAAGAAATTGGGACCAAAATTCTTGGGGCCTTTCCCCATTGTGAAAATCATCAACCCAGTCACAGTAAAATTGAAACTACCCAGACCTTTGGGGAAAATTCACCCGGCGTTCCATTGTAGCTTGCTGAAACCTTTTCAAATCTCCACTTTAAGACCTCCCCCTAAGAAAGCACCTGGACCCCTCATGGTAGCAGGTAAGACCCATTATGAAGTGAAATGTATTCTTTTTTTTTTATTGAAAAGTTTTTCAGTACATTTTATCTTTCACAAAACAAAACCGCTTCCAACCCACCCCCCCAACCCACCCCTCCCTACCCAACCCACCCCAACCTTCCTTCCCTCCCCTTCCCCCCTCCCCGACTTCCCAGAGCTAAATACAAGGTATAAAAGTAAAAACAAACATATTCTACCCTAAGCAAACAACAATAGGTTATTAAATCTATCGCACTTTAACTCTTATAATATGACTACAAGCAATATAAATATCACATCAATACTTATTCAAATGCTAAATGAAACTTTTTAGTCCCATATTTATTCTGGATATAATCAATCCATTTTTTCCACTCCATGATATATCTCTGTTGCGAATGATCTCTCAAATACACTGAGATCTTTGCCATTTCCGCCAGGTTAGAAACCTTTAGAGTCCATTCTTCTATAGTTGGCAGTTCTTCCTTCTTCCAATATTGTCCTACTAAAAGTCTTGCTGCCGTAATTAAATTCAACATCAACTTAGTGTCCACAACAGTAGTATCAGTAACAATACCCAATAAAAACAATTGCGGACAAAATTTTATCCTTCTCTTAAATATCTTCTGCATATTCCAACAAATTTTTATCCAAAAAGCTTTAACATTTTTACAGGTCCACCATATATGAAAATACGTTGCATCTTCACCACCACACCTCCAACATTTAGGCTGGTAATTCGGATACATACTTGCTAGTTTTTTAGGATCTAAATGCCATCTATAAAACATTTTATAAAAATTCTCTCTTAAATTTTGAGCTTGCGTAAATTTTACATTTCTCACCCAAATCTTTTCCCAGATATCCATTGTAATAACTTCTTGAAAATTCTGAGACCACTTTATCATACAATCTTTAACAAGTTCTGTCTCTGAATCAATTTCTATCAGTGCAAGATATATCTGTTTGATATGTGCTTGACCCTGATTTCTAATTTGCTTTACCAAATTTTCATCAGTCATTAAGAAACCAATTTTCTGATCTTCTTTCCACCTGGCCTGTATTTGCCCATACTGAAACCAGGTTTGAACAATCTTTTCTCCTCATAGGAGATTATACGGCTTTAAATGCCATACATTCCTTTGCAGACTTAGAATTTCCTTATATGTAATCACATCATGTTTAAACCCAACATTTATATTTTCTATTGCGTGTTTTGGTATTGCCCAAAGAGGTATCTTATAATTTAACTTGTGTCTATACTTTTTCCAAACTCGCAACAGAGCATATCTTAAAATATGCACTTTAAACACCTTGTCCACCTTCTTATCGTACAATAGGTACGCATGCCAGCAAAATAGCAAATCATAACCTTCAAGATTTAATAGTCTTCCTTGTGATAAATTAATCCAATCACTTATAGCTGACAAAGCAGCAGCTTCATAGTATAATTTAAGGTTAGGCATTTTGAGACCACCTCTCTCACGCGTGTCCTGCATAATCTTAAATTTAACTCGTGGCCTTTTCCCTGCCCAGACAAATTTATTAATACCCTTTTGCCATTCCTCCAGATTTGAATCCTTTTTAAGAATAGGTAACATTTGAAATAAAAATAAAAATTTTGGCAAGACATTCATTTTCAGTTCTGCAATTCTTCCCAATAAAGAAAATTGTATTTTTTTCCAGCTATCCAATTCTTTTTGAACTTTTGCCCATAACTTTTCATAATTATTTTTATATAACTTTGCATTTGAGGGTGACAAATATATCCCCAAATACTTAACCCTTTTAACAATTTCAAATCCAGTTAACCCTTCTAAAACAGCCTTTTGTGATACTGTCATATTCTTAGACAACATTTTAGTTTTTTGTATATTAACCTTGAATCCAGAAACCTTCCCATATTGCATTATTATCTCCATCAATTCTACAACAGAATTTACTGGCTGGGTCACCGTAACAACCAGATCGTCTGCAAATGCCCTCAATCTATAATCCTGATCT
This sequence comes from Daboia siamensis, assembly GCA_024449315.1. Classification (NCBI taxonomy): domain Eukaryota; kingdom Metazoa; phylum Chordata; class Lepidosauria; order Squamata; family Viperidae; genus Daboia; species Daboia siamensis. The sequence continues at coordinate 507,477 of JAKJMR010000722.1, forward strand.
CTTATATGGATTCCCTTAATTTTTTCCGAATCCCGTATTTTAATCAATAATATTTCCAATGTTAAAACAAATAATAGAGGTGACAACGGACACCCCTGCCTTTTGCCCTTTTCAATATTTCATACTTCAGTCAGACTATTATTTACTATTATACGGGCTGTTTGCTTTTGATATAGTGCCCTAATTGTTTGTAAAAATTTATCCCCAAAATTCATTTTATCTAATACTTTCATCAAAAATTGACAATCCAATTGGTCAAAGGCTTTTTCAGCATCCAAAAAAATCATCACTGCAGGGATCTGATTGTTCCTTTCTAAAAATTCCAACAAATCAACTATATGCCTCACATTATTTTTCATTTGTCTACCACTTATAAATCCAGTTTGATCACCATGAATTCCCTGTTGAAGTACCCTCATTAATCTATTAGCTAAAACCTTAGCAAATATCTTGTAGTCCGTATTCAAAAGTGATATTGGTCTATAATTTCTTGCTTGAGTGATATCCTGATCTTCCTTCGGAATCAAAGAGATAAAAGCAGTTTTCCAAGACGGAGGCACCCCTCCTCCCATTTGAATTGTCTGGAACAATTCCCTTAATGGTTTTATCATTTCAAGCTGTAAATTTTTATAATACACAGCAGTCAACCCATCCGTTCCTGGCGTTTTGCCTGCTTTCAGTTGTTTAATTGCTAAAAGAATTTCTTCCTCAGTTATCAATTGATTCATCTCTTCCTTTTGTTCTTGTGTAAGAACCAGAATACTAGCATTCCTCAAATATATATCAATATCTGCTTCATTAATCTGATCTCTAGCATATAACTTAGAATAAAAATCAACAAAAGTTTCCTTATTAAGGTTCTGTTGATACACTACCTTACCCTTATGTTCTATTTTATCTATATTAGAAACCCTTTGCTTCTTCCTTAACAAGTAAGCTAACCATCTACCTGGTTTATTGGCATTACAAAAAGTATTATGTCTAGCAAACCGTAAGTTCGTTGCCACCTGATCAGTCATTAACTTATAAAACTGTCCCCTTAGTAAATTAATAACCTCTTTAATTTTCACATCCGATCGATTCAGAATTAAGGCCTTTTCTTTTTCCCTAATTTCATTTTCTAATTCTTTCCTCCTAAATTCCAGATTACGTCTATATTTATTTTTCAAATATATTAACACACCTCTCATGTAAGCTTTACTAGCATCCCACACCATTTCCATAGAAGTACCCTTATTCATATTAGTTTCAAAAAAACCCTTCATCAGTTTTTTACATTCTTCCACATTTTCCTGATTTCTAAACAGGTTCTCATTTAGACGCCAGGAACGCCTGTCTCTGTTACCCTTATCAATCTCTAACCAAACTGGACTATGATCAGACATAGTATTTGGACAAATCTTTATCTTCTTAATCCTAGAAAAGAAATCATTGGTGGTTAATATAAAATCAATCCTAGAAAATGATTGGTGTCTATCAGAAAAAAAAATATAATCCTTTTCTTGCAAATTCCTTTCTCTCCAAATATCTCGCAACTCCAAATCATCCTTCATCTCAAAAAAGGATTTAGGCAGTTTAGCATGACTTGGAGTACTTCTAAAAGAACCACTCTTGTCCAATCGTACATCCAAGACACCATTCCAGTCTCCCATAAAAATAAAAGATTTATAATCCAACTGAGTAATCTTGCTGTATAGTAAACTATAAAAGTCTGCTTGTTGTTGATTAGGCGCATATAATCCAACCAGAAGCGTTTTTTGGCTTCTATTAACAAATCTATTATAATGTATCTTCCTTGTTTATCTGCTTCAATTAACTCCGCTGTCAAAGTATTCTTAATATAAACAACCACTCCATTCTTCTTATTCATTGCAGAAGCAATAAATTGTGTACCCAGTCTTGAATTTAATAAATATTTTTGATCCGTAGCTTTAATATGTGTTTCTTGTAAACAAATAACATCAATCTTAAATTGTTTTAAAGATTGAAAAATTTTCTTTCTCTTCTGTGGTGAATTTAAGCCATTAACATTCCAAGTTAAAAGCTTAGTCGCCATCCTTAGCGACCCGAAGCTTTTGAAGCGCTTCTTCCAGAATCCCCTTTACATTCTTAGGTCGCACCCCTCCCACAGCTTCACTATAGGTACGCTTTGGAGGTTCCTTAACTTTATGTTGTTCTTGTTCTTGCTCTCTTCTCATTTGTCTCAAAGCAGCACGCATCATCCTCTGGTCTCTAACTTCTTCCGATGGTACTGAAATTTGATCCACTCCTGTAGCTTTATCATCTGTCTGCGTTGTCCCTTCAGCACCTTGAGACTCTCCCTCGTCATTCTTCTTTGTAGATTCCAAAAGTGGTATGGGGGTTGCTTTTAAAACATTACTATAAAAATCACGTGCCTGCATCACTGTAGTAAAATGATATCTCGTAGCTTCATGCATCACCACCATATCCACTGGTATCTCCCATCTAAACTTAATATCACATCACCTTAGCTCTTGTGCTAAAAAAAGCAAACTCCCTTCTTCTCCTTAAAATTCTTGGAGGGATCTCTTTTAGAACTAGAACTTCTTGCTCAGCAATTACAAGTTTAGTGTTGTAAGAAGCTTGAATAACCTCATTTCTAATTGCTCTCTTTGTAAAATAAACCACCACATCTCATCCAGCTTTTCATCTATAATCTCAGCTATTTGCTGCGATTGCTTTTCCAAAGCTTCTTTCATCACATTCTGCAAATCTCTAACTGTCAGAACTGGCGTAGGTGCAGGTGCAGGGGGCAATAAAGCTTGCAACGAAGACTGCTGCACCGGGGAACCCCCGCACTTCTAAGTACTCTGGAAGATTTAGCTGCCATTTTCACCCACTACGCACTTTCACTTTCAAAGTCTGCAAAGTCCATTGAGCTAAAGATCAGAAGTCCACTTTCACCTGAATCTCCTGTATCGCTCTGCCTGCATCCTCGTTCTCCAAAATTCTTTCCTGCTGGCAGGGATGGTTGCGAACACCCTGTTCTGCTCCTAAAAACACAGAGCAGAGACACCGCGCAGCCCGGAGCAAACCCAGGCTTCGGGGGGGCTCAATCCTTCAGCCGCCAGAACTTTAGATTCTGGCGGCCCCGGAGAGCTCTACCCCTACCTGGGTACTCGCCCCCTCCTCTTCTCCCAAGGACTTCCAAACCGCCAAAACAGCTGATCGGTGCTGTTTTCGGCGGTTCTACGGAGCCGCGGGGCTGACAGCCTGGAAATGGCTGCCTCCGGCGATGCCTTGCCACCCGGAAGCCTCGTGAAATGTATTCTTGACTCTAGAATCTTTAAGGCAAAATTGCAATACCTAGTACAATGGAAGGGATATCCATTGCCTGAAGCCATTTGGGTGAAATCTACTGATGTGAAAGCTGACAGACTTATCAAAAGGTTTTTATGAGAAATACCGCAACAAACCAAAAGTCAACTCCTAACTTGTGTTTGTTTACATTACGTGATCTGTTCTTTTTGTAAGGGGGGGGGGGGCAGATGTCAATGCTGCATTGTTTTTGCACTGACAATGTAAGAGACAGCTTTTTGTTTAAACTGCTTCACTTTGAATCTTGAAGGGTGGGAATTTTTCTAACATCTATTTTGAGAAGATAAGAAGCCGCGTACATAATGGGAGGAGAGACCTCATATGTGAAACTAATTGGATAATGTTATTTATGTTGTACAGATATGGGCAGGGATTGTGTGTATGCTACGATGGGTTTGGGGGGAGGAGATTTCAGATTCTGGCATCCCTCCATGAGTGCCGATGTTTCGTTTCATTACTAAGACTTTTTAGATAAATAATTTGCCTGCAATTTGTTTGATTTGTCTTATTCATCAGAACCATGACAACTAAACTGTGAGGAATAGCGAACACCCCAGAAGACAAACTCAGGATCCAAAAAGATCTTGACAAACTCCAACAATGGGCCCTATGCAACAAAATGAGTTTCAATGTGGAGAAAAGCAAAGTCTTACACTTAGGCAGGAAAAACCAAAGGCACAAATAAAGATTGGGCAAGACCTGACTTAAAAACTGTCAGTGTGCAAAAATTTGTGAACTGGAATAGCCAGAGCAACAAACCAGCCAATGAGAACTGTTTTTGCTTAAAACACAGTATTGGCTGTGTGAGGCATGTGATCCAGCCTAGGTCTAGGCATGTCTTAGTCCAGTGAGACCAAGTGCCCAAACTGCAACCCAAAACCCACTTATTTATCGCAAAGTGCCAGGGCTGCATCATCATTGTGGTGCCCTCATGGAGGGCAGGGAGGTGCCTCCCAGTGCCGCCTCTGGCATGCAAAACCCGGGGGGAGAAAAATGGGCCACTGTGCTGCAAGGTGTAAAAACAGCTGCTGCAGCACTGCAGGGTGCAGATACAAGACACTGCACCATGCAAGAATAAGGCACGGCTAGGGAGTATCATGCAGGCACTAACCCCACCCCATTTGCAGCACATGTGTGCTCGCAGCCCTGTGCGTGCATGCATGTATGTAAAATGCTTCCCCCTCCCTTTTCTTCCAGTCCATTAATCGACAATGGTTGGTGACCTCTGCTCTACTACCTCTGCTCGAGCTTGCTAGTTGGCTGCTTTGCCTCCTTTGTGCTTGGCAGGCCTCCTGCTCCAGGCAATGGTGGTGGCCTGATGGACCTGCTGCTGGCGGCAGTGGTGCATGTGCCAACAGAGAGGGCTCTGAGTGCTGCCTCTGGCATGTGTGCCATAGGTTCACCACTACTGTCTTAGTCTCTCCCTGTGTCCTGATCTCCTGAGTTAGTTGTTGTTGTTCTCTACTAGATTGCCAAGAACTGAATGAAATTGTATGTTTATGTATATTTTTAGAGAAAGTTTTTCTAAACTATGCCTCCTGCTCATTTTGAATGTGTGCTTATTTTTTGGGCTTATTTTTGCCCTGGAAAACTGTAAAACTCTTAACAGATTATGGGCCCAGATCCCAGCCAGCCCCTGCACACAGCCCCTGCACCCAGCCAGCCCCTGCACACACTGAAAAAAAAGATTGAGGCTCAACACGGAGCTGTAATTAAGCTGAAGGACAGTCTGAGTTAAATAAGAAATAAAAATGCTCAGCTGAAGGCATGCAGGATGGCTGATTTAAAGGAGAGCTCTCTGCCTTGATTGAGACAAAAGAATTATCTTATTTGTGCTGCAAAAATGGAATGCTTTCTGAAGACTAAGGAGCTCTGGGATATTGTGATTAATCCACCACAGGGGGAATTAGCAGCTGCAGATCAATGGAGGCATGATAAGGCACTGGCCTACATCATCTTAAGTGTGGAAGATGAATAATACTTAAATGTAGCTTATTTTAAAACAGAAAAAGAAGTTTGGCTGAAGTTGAAAATTATCCATGTGAGTGGTTTAGGATGCAATATAGTGCAATTATCGAGGCAATTGTACAAAGTCTGACTGATGCCACATGAGAGCATAGAAGAGCATTAGTTCCACATGCACAAACTGTTTGTTGAATTAGAACAGCCAGGAATGCAGATTCCTGAATCTCAGAAGGTGCTGTTGGTACTAAATAGTCTTGATGAAATGTGGGCCATTGTTTCTGATGTTTTTGAATGCAGATCAGAAGAGGAGTTAAGTATGGAAGGACCTGTTTGATTTCAGAAGAACAGAAACATTATTTTAGAAGAAGAAGCCATGAGGAGAAATTCCTGAGGTGGTGGTCCAAGGAGTAGAGAAAGTAAAGCAGTAGACTGCCTGCCTGCAGAGATCCAATTACATCTCAGCAGCAAATTACCAAGAAGAAAGAACAGGAGAAAAAGAAATGTTTCATCTGTAGGGCTGAAACTCATTTAAAGAAAAACTGTTTACAAGGAAGAATAACATGGACAAACTGCTGTTGCAAAAGTTAGCTATTGTAATAGCAGAGACAAATGGTTAATAGATGGTGGGGCTAGCCAAACAATTGTTAATAATTCTAAGTTGTTTTCCAGATTGGATTCAACTGGAGGAGATGTAGTGGCCTTAACAAATGGCCAGAAGGCAAAAGTCATGGGAAAAGGCAGTGTGCTGATTCCATGTCTGGAGGAAAGGTTTAAAAATGTATTATGTGTACCTGAAATGGAGCATAATTTACTAAGAGTCTCCAATCTTGACAAACAAGGATTTGAGACCACATTTGTGGATGGGAGATGTCTCATAAAAAGAAATGGGAATGTATGTGCAGAGGGCATAAAACAGGATAATCTTTGTGTTGCAGGCACAAAAGGCTCAAAGGGCCCAAACATTTGGTAATGTGGCACAGCATGATTCATGCATTCATCTCTTGCAAAGAAAGCTTGGCCATGACAACTTCAGAGTGTTGCAAAGAATGCCAGAGGGATTAACCTTGAAATGGTGTAAGACATACTTAGACTGTGCAGTATGTAAATCATCAGAATCTAAGGTATTCTCAATTAGGAAAAAGAGTACAAGGCAGATAACAAGGGTTCTACAGCTGGTACATGCAGATTTGGTTGGCCCAATGCAAGCCAGCTTGGGAGGAGCCAGGTATGCACTGGTCATTGTAGATGACCATAGCAGATTTGGGTTCTGTTATTTGCTTAAGAGCAAAACAGAGGTGCTGCAGAAGTTCAAGCAATGGGTAAGCTTCACAGAAAGAAGATATAGGCAACAGGTATGCCAGCTGGAAACTGACGGGTTCAGAAATCATGTCAGCAAGTTTTCAACTGTGGTTGGGGCAGCTAGGAATATGAAATAGATGCACAAATCTGTACACAGCAGCTAAGAATGGTGTAGTTGAAAGATGAAACGGAGTCTTGCAGATCATGAAAGATTCACTCCTAGAGGATTCTGGTCTGAGCAGGTCGTATTGGGGCAAATCCATGTTGACTGCCAATTATTTAGTCAATAGGCTATGGAGTTCCTCTATAAATGATACTCCATATGTTGTGGTATATGGAAGAAAGCAATCTCTGGCACATTTAAGGGTATTTGGAAGCAATGCATGGGTGCATATTCCAAAGGTCATCAGGAGAAAAGAGCAACCAAGGCTAGAAAGCTCAGGTTTATGGGCTATGAGCCTGGCTCAAAGAACTATCACTTTAGTGATGGAAGCAGAAGGATAATTTCCAGATCTGCTAGCTTTGCAGAGCAGAATTGGGCAGAATTGATGCCAATTCTGGGGATGACTCAATTAGTGACAGTGACTCACTTTGTGATGGTGTCAGCGTTCAGGGAGGAGAAGCTAAAAAAGGACAAGAAAAGGAGTCAGAAGAAGATAGTGATTCTGATGTGAAGCAGGAAAGGGTTGACAGTCAAGAGCAGTCAATGCCACGCAAGTCAGAGCGATGGAACAAGGGGATTCTGCTGGGAAAGTAAAGGTGTGTAATGTGTGGTATGAGCCAAAAAACTATCAGGAAGTATTGGCACTACCCAAAGTACACCAAGTGAAGTGGAGAGAGACCATGGACAAAGAAATGAAATCTATAGATGAACATAAAGTGTTCACCTCTATGACTTTGCCACAAGGTTCCAAAGCTGTAGGATGTAAGTGGGTATACAAAAAGAAAGTGTTACCCAACAATGAAATCCAATATAAGGCAAGTTTAGTGGCATAGGGGTTTTCACAGAAGAAAAACATGCACTATGATGAGGTATTTACACCAACAGTAAAAAGTGAAACTATAAGGGTGGCACTAACATTGGCAACAGCGCATGGTCATAAAATTTGGCACTTTAATATAACCATAGCATTCCTCAATGAAGAGATGGAGGAAAAAATTTACAGGGTTCAAGCACCAGGGTATGAAAATAAAAAGCCAGAATTGAACAAGGCCATTTATGGGCTGAAGCAATCAGCCAGAAACTAGAACATCTGTTTAGACTTGGCTTTGAAGAGTCTTGGATTCAAGAGTTGTAAGGCTGATGGTTGCATATATACTGCAAGGTTCCATGGTGGGGATTGCCAATTACTAGCATTTGTGGATGATTTTTGCTTCACTGCAAAGGATCTGGGACAGGTGAAGGAATTTGCTAATCAACTGGAGAAAAAGTTTGATTTGAAAAGACTGGGTGAAATACAAAACTATCTTGCTGTAGAGATACAAAAAACTGAGAAAGGTGGCTACATTCTCAGTCAAAGAAGGAAAATTGAACAGCTGTTGGAGAGATACAATATGAAGGAGTGTAATTCTGCTCTAACACCTATGAGCATAGATTTTCACAACACTTTGGGTGAGGACAAAAGTGAAGCCTGTGATCAGGAGATATATCACTCAGCAATAGGGAGCCTATTATATCTGTCACAGTGATCCAGACCATACATAACTTGTGCAGTAAACATCATAAGTCACTTTACTGCTGCACCAACACAGTTGCATTGGATGGGTGTGAAGAGAATTCTCAGGTAATTGAAGGGAACTGTGAATTTAGGTCTTCAAATACAGGTCTCTCAAGAATGAAAGTTAAATTATTATGTTGAGAGTGATTATGCCAATGATGTGCAAATGAGAAAGTCCAATTCTGGGTTTATAATATTATTTGGAGGGACTTTAATTGGGTGGAAGTCCAGAAAACAAACAACTGTAACTATTTCTACTGTGGAGTAAGAATTTATTGCTCTGCTGAACTTTGTTCAGAGGTAATTGGTATGTACAGCTGTTAAAGGATTTAAGTATAGAAGTTAAAGAAACTGTAACAGTATTTGACCCCTTCATGGATTACTGCCTTGCCGTGGCGAAAGGGCTTGTGTAATTGAATGAAGCTATGAGTTATGCCATGCAGGGCCACCCAAGATGAAAAGGTCATAGCAGAGAGTTCTGACAAAACGTGATCCACTGGAGAAGGAAATGGCAACCCACTCCAGTATCTATGCCATGAAAACCCTATGGACAATACCCAAAGGCAAAAAGATATGACGCTGGAAGATGAGCCCCTCAGGTCGGAAGGTGTCCAATATGCTACTGGGAAAGGGCAGAGGGCTAGTACTAGTAGTGCCAGAAAGAATGAAGCGACTGGGCCAAAGCCGAAAGGACGCTCAGCTATGGATGTGTCTGGTGGTGAAAGGAAAGTCCGATGCTGTAAAGATTTTTTCTCCATAGGAACCTGGAATGTAAGATCCACGAATCAAGGAAAGCTGGACGTGGTCAAACAAGAGATGGCAAGACTAAACATTGACATCTTAGGTATCAGCAAACTAAAATGGACAGGAATGGGTGAATTTAATTCAGATGACCATCAGGTATACTACTGCGGGCAAGAATCCCTCAGAAGAAATGGAGTAGCCTTCATAGTCAATAAAAGAGTAGGAAAAGCAATACTGGGATACAAACCTCAAAATGACAGAATGATCTCAGTTCGAATCCAAGGCAAACCATTCAATATCACAGTAGTCCAAGTCTATGCCCCAACCACCGGTGCTGAAGAGGATGAAATTGACCGGTTCTATTAAGCCCTCCCCTTCATGGATTACTGCCTTGTCGTGGCGAAGGGGCTTGCGTAATTCAATGAAGCTATGAGCTATGCCGTGCAGGGCCACCCAAGACGGACAGGTCATAGCCGAGAGTTCTGACAAAATGTGATCCACTGGCGAAGGAAATGGCAACCCACTCCAGTATCTTTGCCATGAAAACCCTATGGACAGTACCAAAAGGCAAAACGATTTGACGCTGGAAGATGAGCCCCTCAGGTCGGAAGGCATCCAATATGCTACTGGGGAAGAGCAGAGGGCTAGTACTAGTAGCGCCAGAAAGAGTGAAGCGACTGGGCCAAAGCCGAAAGGACGCTCAGCTGTGGATGTGTCTGGTGGTGAAAGGAAAGTCCGATGCTGTAAAGATTTTCTCTCCATAGGAACCTGTAATGTAAGATCCATGAATCAAGGAAAGCTGGACGTGGTCAAACAAGAGATGACAAGACTAAACATCGACATCTTAGGTATCAGCGAACTAAAATGGACAGGAATGGGTGAATTTAATTCAGATGACCATCAGGTATACTACTGCAGGCAAGAATCCCTCAGAAGAAATGGAGTAGCCTTCATAGTCAATAAAAGAGTAGGAAAAGCAATACTGGGATACAATCCTCAAAATGACAGAATGATCTCAGTTCGAATCCAAGGCAAACCATTCAATATCACAGTAGTCCAAGTCTATGCCCCAACCACCGGTGCTGAAGAGGATGAAATTGACCGGTTCTATGAAGCCCAACAGCACCTTATAGAACTAACACCCAAAAAAGATGTCCTTATCATCATGGGGGATTGGAATGCTAAAGTAGGAAGCCAAAAGATGACTGGAATAACAGGCAAGTTTGGCCTTGGAGTACAAAATGAAGCAGGGCATAGGCTGATAGAATTTTGTCAAGAGATGGTCATAGCAAACACTCTTTTCCAACAACCCAAGAGACGGCTTTACACATGGACATCACCAGATGGTCAACACAGAAATCAGATTGACTATATGCTCTGCAGCCAAAGATGGAGAAGCTCCATGCAGTCAGTAAAAACAAGACCAGGAGCTGACTGTGGCTCAGACCATGAGCTTCTCCTTGCAAAGTTTAGGCTTAAACTGAAGAAAGTAGGGAAAAGCACGAGGCCACTCAGGTATGAATTAAATCATATCCCTGTTCAATATACAGTAGAGGTGACAAATAGATTTAAGGAATTAGATCTGATAGACAGAGTGCCTGAAGAACTATGGACAGAGGTTCGCGACATTGTACAACAGGTAGCAACCAAAACCATCCCAAAGAAAAAGAAATGCAAGAAAGCAAAATGGCTGTCTGAGGAAGCTTTGCAAATAGCTGAGGAAAGGAGGGAAGTGAAAGGCAAGGGAGAAAAAGAACGATACGCCTAATTGAATGCAGAATTCCAGAGAATAGCTAGAAGACATAAGAATGCCTTCTTGGACTTCCAGGTGGCAAGGCTCTGTTGATGGCGGCCGTTTCGGCTGTCAGCCCCGTTGTTTTCCGTTGGAACCACTAAAACAGCAACGATCAGCTGTTTTGCTGTTTGGAAACACTCTCCTCAGGAGAAGAGGGGAGGGCGAGCATTCAGGTAAGGGTAGAGCTCTGCTAGACTCCCAGAGTTTAAATTCTGGGGGTTGAAGTGTGACAGCTCCCCCGAAGCCTGAATTTGCTCTGGACTCGGGGACTCCTCTTCTCCACTGCAACCATCCCTGCAATCAACAATTTATTTTTTTATTTATTTGGATTTATATACTGCCCCTCTCCGAAGGGACTCGGGGTGGTGTACAGGGCAATTAAAACACTATAAACAACACACAATGTATAAAAATTAAAATGAGATTAAATCAAATAGCCTAAACAATAAACACATTCTAAAATTTAAAATTTTTAAAATTTAATATCTAAAATCCCAATCCCTCAGTCCAGGCCGGCAAGTTCAAATAGCCAAGTCTTCAGGTCGTGGCGAAATGAGTGAAGGTCAGGAGCCATCCGGAGCTCAACCGGAAGGTGATTCCAGAGGGCAGGCGCGCCCACAGAGAATGCTCTCCCCCTGGGAGCCCCCAGTCGACATTCCCTGACCGACGGCACCCTGAGGAGGCCCTCTCTCTGGGAGCGCACAGGGCAATGGGAAGTTAACGCCAGTAAGAGGTGCTCCCGTAAATAACCCGGACCCATGCCATTTAGAGCTTTATAGGTCATCACCAGCACCCTGAATTAACTTTGGATTACTTGGATGCAGGCAGAGCTGTGCAGGAGAATATTGAAACAGCAAGTATTTGAACTTTAACTCTGGTTTACTTTGAAAGAAAAAGTCGCAAGTGGTGTGGAAAGTGAAAGTACGCAACGGAAATTAACTGGGTGTTAAGATGGCTTCTAAATCAACCAAAGCTTCTGTTCCTAGAAGTGCTGGTGCTTCACCAGTTCAGCATTCTTCATTACAGGCTTTGATGCCTCCTCCTGTGGCACCCGCACCCGTATTAACATTAAAAGATTTGCAAGATGCTTTAAAAATACAATCCCAGCAAATAGCTGAACTTATTGAGGAGAAGAATACTAAAATAAGGGCAGACATTTTAGCTGCATTTCAGGGGCTTGCAGTCTGTACTGAGCGCCTGGATGATCGTGTGGAAGAGCTGAATCAAAATAATTTGAGATTAGATGCAAAAATGTTGGAAGCTAAAAATAAGATGGAAAAGATTGATGATGATGTAGTTATGATACAATATAGAGATATGGAGTTTGCTTTGAGGATTAGAGGATTGAAAGAGGACCCAAAGGAAAATTTGAAAGAGTTATTGGCACAAGCCCTCGAACCGATCTTGGAGCGTCAAGCGGAAGATATTATGGGGGATACAGACAAAATATTTCGTGTTAATTCTTGGATTGCCAAAGAAAACTACTTAGAGATGTGGTGGTTTATTTTACAAAGTGATCAATCAGAAATGTGATTATCCAAGCCTTTTATAATAATAGATTTAAAGTTGCTGAGCAAGAAGTTTTACTTCGGAAAGAGATTCCTCCAAGAATTTTAAGGAAAAGAAAAGAATTTGCTTTTTTGGCAGATGAATTAAAGAAATAGCAGCTTCAGTTTAGATGGAAGATACCACTAGGCTTGGTGGTGAATTATGCTCCATGAGATATCATCTTAATACAGTTTTGAAGGCACGAGATTTTTATTCTAACATATTGAAGGCAGGTCCTCCACCATCTCCAGAATTCAAAGGAAGGAAGGAAGAAGGAGAGCGTCAGACTCAAATGGAGAGTAAACAAGGAGAAGAAGGAGTTACTTCGTAGATCATTAAAGAATCTCAGCTACTTGTAGAAGTTGAGCAGCCCCAGATGTTGACAGAAGAGGTTAAAGAACAAAGAATGACAAGGGCTGCAATTAGATGAATGAGACAAGAACAACAGAAAGCTGCAATCATAATCTCAAGAATTTACTTATAGTAACAAGACAGGGATGCTCCCTATCACCACTGTTGTTTGTTTTAACGTTAGAGATTTTATTAATTAAAATTCGAGAGTCCTCTATGATAAAGGGAATTAAAATAAAACAGAATGATTATAGATTGAGGGCTTTTTCTGATGACTTGGTTGTGACATTATCTCAACCGATGCAATCGGTTATAGATTTGATGGAAATTATAACTCAATATGGAAAGGTTTCTGGGTTTAAGGTAAATAGTAATAAGACCAAGATATTGTCTAAGAATATGTCTATGAGTGAAAAGGAAATGTTAACTAAATTAACAGGTTTTGAAATAGTAAAAAAGGTTAAGTATTTGGGAGTGTATATTGCAGCTTCAAATGCAAAATTATATAAGAATAACTGTGAAACACTATGGTTGAAGATACAAAAGGATTTAAATAATTGGGAAAAATTACAATTATCTCTATTGGGAAGAATCACAGCTGTTAAAATGAATGTTCTGCCGAAGTTTGTCTTTTTGTTTCAAATGATACCTATATTGAAAAAGGATGCCAACCTTGATGAATAGCAGAAGGGTATTAATAAATTTATCTGGGCGGGGAAAAAACCAAGAGTCAAATTTAAGATTCTGCAAGATGCTACAGAAAGAGGGGGACTCAAGGCGCCTAATTTGAAACTGTATTATGATGCGGTGGTCTTGACATGGGTTAGCGATTGGCTTAATTTAACTAATAAAAGAATACTTCACCTTGAGGGTTGGGACTTTATCATATTTGCTTTATGATAAAAAGGTGGACAGGGCTTTTAAATCTCATATTCTTAGAAGTGCCTTGCTGCATGTCTGGAAAAAGTATTATTTTAAATTAAATTATAAAATACCAATTTGGGGAAATCCTGGACACATGATAGAAGGTGTATCTATGGGAGTGAGTTTGGATATGTTTTCCTATAAGGAATTACTTAGATTGGAAGGGAATAATTGGCAACTTAAATCATTAGATGAGTTAAAACAAGAAAACATAAGTTACTCTTGGTTTCAATATACCCAATTGAAAGCTAGGTGGAAGCTGGATCAAAAGGTTGGCATCACAACTACAGATGAAAACTTAGTAAAACAAATTAGAGATTTAAATCATGTGCATATAAAGAGGATATATAATGTTTTAATTGAATTGGATTTGGAAACAGAATTAGTTAAAGATTGTATGATAAAGTGGGCACAAAATATCCAGGAACCAATTCCGTTGGATATTTGGGAGGTAATCTGGATTAGAAATATTAAATTTACACAGGCTCAAAATTTAAGAGAAAATTTTTATAAAATGTTTTATAGATGGTATTTGGATCCCAAAAAGTTGTCTAATATGTATCCTAACCTATATTCTAAATGCTGGAGATGTGGTAGTTTAGATGCCACCTATTTTCATATGTGTTGGACTTGTAGAAATATAAAAGCTTTTTGGATTAAAATTTGGTGGAACATTCAAAAGATTTTTAAGAGAAAGATAAAGTTTTCTCCACAATTGTTTTTACTGGGTATTGTTGTAGATTGTGATACTAAAGAAACCAATCTGATGTTGAATTTAATAACAGCAGCATGGTTACTGGTGGGACAATATTGGAAGAAGGATAGTTTGCCTACTATAGAAGAATGGGTATTTAAAGTATCGAATCTTGCAGAAATTTCTAAGATTTCTGCTTATTTGAAGGATCATTCACAAGAAAGATATATTTCAGTTTGGAGAAGATGGATAGATTATATTCAGAATAAATATGGGACTAAATGTTCCACTTAGCTTATGAGTAGATTTTAGAGGGATATTTTTATTAATTTTAGTATTAGTATTGATTATATTTTTGCTTAAGTTATTAATATTATGTTTTTAATAATTTGAATGCATCTATGTTAAAGGGGAGTTAAAGCACATTATGAATTTGGTTAATTTTATAATGCATAATTTTAGTTAGAATATGAGTATTATATCTATAACCCTGTATTCACCTCTGGGAAGTGGGGGGGAAGGGGGGTGGTTTGGGGTGGGCGGGTTTTTGGGATATGTATTGTAAAAATTTTTTTAAAACTCTTTAATAAAAAAAAAGAATTTATTTATAGTGAAGTTGTGGGAGGAGTGAGACCGAAAAGGCAGATCCAGGTGGTTGTGCAAGAGGCGCTCTGAAAGCTTCAGGTCACAAAAGATGGCGACAAAGTTTCTAACATGGAATGTTAATGGATTAAATTCCCTGCACAAGAGAAAGTTTTTCATTATTTGAAACAATTTAAAAATGATGTTATTTATTTACAAGAAATGCATATTCATGCAGCTGATCAAAAATATTGGATAAACTCTAGATTGGGTGTACAGTTTAGTGCGTCTGCTCCAATAAGAAAAATGTAGTTATTTATGTGAAGAAGAATTTAACAGCTAATTTAATTGAAACAGATAAACAAGGAAGATATATTATAATTGAACTTTTAATAGAAAGCAAGAAAATTCTTTTGGTTGGATTATATGCTCCTAATCAACAGCAAGGAGAATTTTATAAACTTTTACACAGTAAGATAATTCAATGGGATTATAAATCGTGTATTTTGATGGGAGACTGGAATGGAGTCCTGGATACACAGAAAGACAAAAAAGGTCTTTTCAAAAGTACACCAAATCATGCTAAATTGCCTAAATCTTTTTTTGAGATGAAAGATGACTTGGAATTGAGAGATGTTTGGAGAGAAAGAAATTTGGAAGAAAAAGATTTTACCTTTTTTTTCTGATAGACATCAATCTTTTTCCAGGATTGACTTTGTATTAACTATTTATTTATTTATTTTATTTTAATTCCATTTATATCCCGCCCTTCTCCGAAGACTCAGGGCGGCTTACAAGCTTAGCAGTAGCCTTCATTCGATGTATATGCCTGCTTATTAGGGCTTTCACACACACCCCAAGTGGCATTATTACAAAGTCAGCTTATTGCCCCCAACAATCTGGGTCCTCATTTTACCTACCTCAGAAGGATGGAAGGCTGAGTCAACCTTGAGCCTGGTGGGATGCGAACCTGCACTAATTGCAGGCAGCTGGTGTTACTTAAGGAGGCATTAGCCCACTGCTCCACCAAGGCTACTAATGATTTTTTTTCTAGGATCAAGAAGATTAAGATATGTCCAAGAATTTTATCAGATCATAGTCCAGTATGGTTGGAAATGGAATAAGAGAGTGGAGAGAGGAGGTCTTGGAGATTGAATGAAAATCTGTTTAGATATCAAGAAAATGTGGATGAATGTAAAAAACAGATGAAAGAATTTTTTAATATAAATATGTATAACGGTACTTCTATTTGGGATATGGTTTGGGATGCAAGTAAAGCTTATATGAAAGGAGTGTTAATATATTTGAATAATAAATATAGGCGTAAATTGGAATATAAGTGAAAAGAGTTAGAGGAGGAAATTAAGAGGAAAGAGAAGGTTCGAATTTTGAATCCATCTGATAAAAAGATCAAAGAAGCAATTACTTTGTTAATATGTTGATGGCAGATCAAGTGGCAACCAACCTATGGTAAGTTAAACATAATACTTTCTGTAATGCTAATAAGCCGGGTAGGTGGTTATCTTATTTGTTAAGGAAGAAACAAAGGTCACGTAACATAGATAGAATAGTACATAAGGGAAAAGAGGTGTTTCAGCAAAATCTTATTAAAAAGACTTTTGTTGAATTCTATTCTAAGTTATATGTTAGGGATAAGATTCAAGGTATAGATATAGATAGATATTTACAAGAAGTGAATATCCCTGTTCTTACACAAGAGCAAAGGGAAGAGACGAATCATCTGATAAATGCTGAAGAAATTATTTTAGCAATTAAACAATTAAAGGTGGGGAAAGCACCAGGAACAGATGGCTTGACTGCCATTTATTATAAAAATTTACAGTTAGAAATGGTGGAACCTTTAAAAGAATTATTTAGAACAATCCAATCTGGAGGTGAAGTGCCTCCATTGTGGAAAACAGCTTTTATATCGCTGATTCCGAAGGAAGATCAAGATCTTACCCAAACCAAAAATTATAGGCCAATATCACTCTTAAATACTGATTACAAGATATTTGCAAAAATTTTAGTAAATAGATTAATGAAGGTAATGCAGCAAATGATTCATAGTGAACAAGGAGGATTTATAAGTGGTAGACAAATGAAAAATAATGTGAGACATATTGTAGATTTATTGGAATTTTTGGAAAGAAATAACCAGGTCTCTGCAGCACTGATTTTTTTTGATGCTGAAAAAGCTTTTGATCAATTGGACTGGCAATTTTTATTTAAGGTACTGGAGAAAATGGAATTTGGGGATAACTTTTTGCAACCTATCAGGGCAATATATCAGAAGCAAACAGCTCAAATAATAATTAATGGTAGTTTGACAGAAACATGTAACATTGAAAAGGGACAAGACAGGGGTGTCCGTTGTCACCTTTGTTGTTTGTTTTAACATTGGAAATATTATTGATTAAGATAAGAGACTCAAATAAAATTAAGGGAATTAAAATAAGAGGTCAAGATTATTGATTGAGAGCATTTGCGGATGACTTGGTTATTACTTTAAGTCAACTGACCTACTCAGTTTTAGATCTGATGGAGATAATATGGAAAAGTTTCTGGATATAAGAAAAATATGCAAAGAAATAAAATATTGTCTAAAAATACGACTACAGAACAAAAGGTTGTTTTAGAAGAACTAACTGGATTTGAAATAGTTAAAAAGAATAAATATTTGGAGGTATATCTTTCAGCTTCAAATGTGAAATTATATAAAAATAATTATGAATTGTTATGGTTAAAAATGCAAAAAGAGTTAGATAGTTGGAAAAAATTACAGTTTTCTTTATTGGGAAGAATTGCAGCAGTGAAAATGAATGTTTTGCTAAAGTTTTTATTTTTGTTTCAAATGATACCTATACTTAAAAAGGATTCAAACTTGGAGGAATGGCAGAAAGGTATTAATAAATTTGTTTGGGCAGGGAAAAGACCAAGAGTAAAATTTAAGATAATGCAAGATATACAT
>JAKJMR010000722.1:525416-569888 GCA_024449315.1 Daboia siamensis
GGGGGGGGGAGAGGATGGTTACTCAGATTGCAGTAGGCTGTGTTTCAAAGACCAAGGAAACTTTTGATCTGGGGGGGCTGCTTCTCCATTTGCAACTGAAAAGGAAGAAGCAATAACAATAAACACAAGGAGAGTTCCTTTTCCCACGGAAGGGCCTGACACCTAAGTAAATGATGTGAGCCTGACCAAATGGATGAGGCGGGGGCTGAAATGGGAATGCTTTATATAGGATTGAAATGTAACTCTGTTAGATCCCGTCTTGTATTGCCACAATCGATCTCATCCTAGTAAAGTTTTCCTTTGGACAAATTTGCATCCAAGAGTTCTTATTTCCTAAGATGTGGATTGAGGTGGATCCTGACAAATACCAATTTGGGCAATACCTAAACATGCAATAGAAAAATATAAATGTGGGATTTAAACATGATGTGACTACATATAAAGAAATTCTTAGGATGGAAAGGAATGTGTGGCAATTGAAGCCATATAATATTTTAAAAGAAGGGAAAATAGTACAAACTTGTTTCCAGTATGGGCAGTTACAAGCTAGATGGAAGGAAGATCAGAAAGTTGGTATTTCAATAACTGATGAAAATTTGGTTAAACAAATTAGAGATCATAGTCAAGCGCATATAAGAAGGATATATAATGCATTGATAGAAATAGACTCAGAAACGGAACTTGTTAAAGATTATATGATAAAATGGGCCCAGAATTTTCAGGATGTCATAACAATGGATACTTGGGAAAAGATATGAGTTAGAAATGTAAAATTTAGGACTTCCGGATGGCAAGGCGCCGCCACCGACAGCTGTTTTTAGCTTGTCAGCTTCGCGGCTCTGTAGAACCGCCGAAAACAGCGCCAATCAGCTGTTTCGGCGGTTCGAAAGCCCCCTCCTCAGGAGAAGAGGAGGGGGTGAGTATCCAAGTAGGGGAAGGGCTCTCTGGGGCCGCCAGGGCTTAAAGTTCTGGCAGCTGAAAGATTGAGCCCCCCCGAAGCTTGGATTTCTCCGGGCTGCGCAGCGTGTCTGCTCCGTTTTTCTTGGAGCAGAACAAGGCGAACGCAACCATCCCTGCCTACAAGAATGGACTTTGGAAGATAATGAAAGCAGGCAGAGCGATGCAAGAGAACAAGGAGTAAGTGAACTTTTGATCTTTGGCTCAATCCACATTGAAGACTTTGAAAGTGAAAGTGCGTAGTTGCAAAAGAGGGGGAAAATGGCGGCTAAATCTTCTAAACTTACTAAAACTGCGGGGGCTTCCCCCCAGCCGCAACCTTCAGCGCAAGTGTTAGCACCTCCTGCACCTCTACCTTCGCCTGTTTTAACAGTTAAAGTTTTGCAAGATGCTTTGGAAAAGCATTCACAGCATTTGGCTGAGATGATAGATGAAAAGATGGATGAGAAGTTGACAGAAAAGTTTACAGTAATAAGGGAGGACATCTTGCTTGCATTTCAAGGCATGGCGATATGTATTGAACGCCTTGAAGAAAGAGTGGAGGATCTCACTCAAAATAATACTAAATTGGATGCAAAGATACTAGAGACTGAGAATGTGGTGGATAAAATTGATTATGACCTGACATTGGTACAATATCATGAAATGGAGTTTGCTGTGAGGATTAGGGGTCTTAAGGAGAACCTCAAGGAAGATTTGAAGAAATTAGTCTCTGTTGCTCTCGAAGACGTGCTGGAAAGGCCAGCTGAAGGAATTGCAGAAGATATAGACAAAATTTTCCGTGTTAACTCCTGGATTGCGAGACAAAGGAAATTACCTAGAGATGTGGTTGTTTATTTTACAAAGAGAGCAACCAGGAATGAAGTTATTCAAGTCTCTTACAATACTAAGCTTGTGATTGCAGATCAAGAAGTTTTGGTTTTAAAAGAGATCCCTCCAAAAATTCTAAGGAAACGAAAGGAATTTGCATTTCTGGCACAGGAGCTTAAGCAACGTGATATCAGGTTTAGATGGGAGATCCCAGTGGGTATGGTGGTAATGTTTGAAGATACAAGATACCGTCTTGCTACAGTGCTGCAGGCACGTGATTTTTATAGCAATGTTTTAAAAGCAATCCCCATACCACTTCTGGAACCAACAAAGGAGGGAAAGTCTTATGATGCTGAAGGAACACAGATAGATGAGAATGCAGCAGGAGTGACACAAATTTCAACAGTATCAGAAGAAGTAAAAGACCAAAGGATTACGCGTGCTGCTTCGAGACGAGTTAGACGTGAGCAAGAGCAGGACCAGCAGAATGTTGTGGAACCTCCAAAGTGTACCTATAGCGAAGCTGTGGGAGGAGCGCGGCCTAAAAATGTAAAAGGGATTCTGGAAGACGTGCTTCAAAAGCTTCGGGTTGCCAGAAATGGTGACTAAGTTCTTAACTTCTAATGTCAATGGATTAAACTCACCACAAAAGAGAAAGAAAATTTTTCAATATTTAAAGCAATTTAAGACTGATGTTATTTGCTTACAAGAAACACATATTAGAGCTATGGACCAAAAGTATTTATCAAATTCAAGATTAGGTACACAATTTATTGCTTCTGCAGTTAACAAGAAAAATGGAGTGGTTATTTATGTTAAGAATACAATTACAGCAGAGTTAATTGAAGCAGACCAACAAGGAAGATATGTTATTGTGGACTTGTTACTAGAAGGTAAAAAAACTCTTTTGGTTGGATTATATGCGCCCAATCAACAGCAAGCTGATTTTTATAGCTTATTACACAGCAGGATTACTCAATTGGATTACAAATCTTTTATTTTTATGGGAGACTGGAATGGTGTCTTGAACGTACAAATGGATAAGAGTGGATCTTACAGAAGTACCCCAAGTCATGCTAAATTGCCTAAATCTTTTTTTGAGATGATGGATGATATGGATTTACGTGATGTTTGGAGGGAAAGGAATTTACAAGAAAGGGACTATACTTTTTTTTCTGATAGACATCAATCTTTTTCCAGGATTGATTTTATATTATTGTCTAATGATCTTTTTTTTAGAACTAAGAGGATAAAGATTTGTTCAAAGACTATGTCTGATCACAGCCCAGTTTGGTTAGAGATTGGAAAAGACAGTAGAGAACGACGTTCCTGGCGTTTAAATGAGAACTTGTTCAGAAATCAGAAAAATGTGGAAGAGTGTAAAAAACAGATGAAGGTTTTTTTTGAAACAAATATGCATAAGGGTACTTCTATGGAAATGGTATGGGATGCTAGTAAGGCGTATATGAGAGGTGTGTTGATATATCTTAATAATAAATATAGACGTAATTTGGAATTTAGGAGGAAAGAATTAGAGACAGAGATTAAGGAAAAAGAAAAGGCTTTAATTTTGAACCCATCGGATGTGAAGACTAAAGAGACTATTAAGTTATTAAGAGGACAATTTGATAAGTTAATGGCCGATCAGGTGGCAACTAATCTACGGTTTGCAAGGCATAATACTTTTTGCAATGCCAATAAACCAGGCAGATGGTTAGCTTATATGCTAAGAAAGAAGCAAAGGGTTTCTAATATAGACAAAATAGAACATAAGGGAAAGATTGTGTATCAACAGAATCTTATTAAGGAAACCTTTGTTGATTTTTTTTCTAAATTATATGCTAGTGACAAGATTAATGAAATGGACATTGATTTATATTTAAAAGACTTTAGCATCCCGGTTCTTACGCAAGAGCAAAAAGAAGAAATGAATCAGTTGATAACAGAAGAAGAAATATATTTGGCAATCAAACAGTTAAAAGTAGGTAAAGCACCAGACACCGACGGTTTGACCGCTGCGTATTATAAAAATCTACAGTTTGAGATGATAAAGCCATTAAAGGAACTGTTTCAGACAATTCAAAAAGGGGGAGGAGTGCCTCTGTCTTGGAAAACTGCTTTTATTTCTTTAATTCCGAAAGAAGATCAGGACGTTACTCAAGCAAGAAATTATAGGCCAATATCACTTTTGAATACGGACTACAAGATATTTGCTAAGGTTTTAGCTAGTAGACTGATGAGGGTATTGCAACAGGTAATTCATGGTGATCAAACTGGGTTTATAAGTGGTAGACAAATGAAAAATAATGTGAGACATATAGTTGATTTGTTGGAATTTTTGGAAAGGAATAACCAGATCTCTGCAGCATTGATCTTTTTGAATGCTGAAAAAGCCTTTGATCAATTGGATTGGAAATTTTTGCTAAAAGTATTAGATAAAATGAATTTTGGGGATGAATTTTTACAACCAATTAGGGCAATATATCAGAAGCAAACAGCTCGAATAATTGTTAATAATAGTTTGACTGAAATGTGTAATATTGAAAAGGGCACGAGGCAGGGTTGCCCGTTATCACCTTTATTATTTGTTTTAACGTTGGAGATATTACTGATTAAAATACGGAATTCGGAAACAAGGGAATTCAAATAAGAGATCAGGATTATAAATTGAGGGCGTTTGCGGATGATCTGGTTATTACGTTGACACATCCAGAAAATTCTGTTATAGAATTGATGGAGTTAATATCGCAATATGGGAAAGTTTCTGGATTTAAGATTAACATACAAAAAACTAAAATCTTATCTAAAAATATGACAGCATTACAAAAGGTAGCTTTAGAAAGCTTAACTGGATTTGAAATTGTTGAA
This sequence comes from Daboia siamensis, assembly GCA_024449315.1. Lineage (NCBI taxonomy): Eukaryota > Metazoa > Chordata > Lepidosauria > Squamata > Viperidae > Daboia > Daboia siamensis. Next base: position 530,052 of record JAKJMR010000722.1, read on the forward strand.
AGGGTTAAATATTTGGGGGTATATTTAACACCCTCAAATGTTAAATTATATAAAAATAATTATGAAAAGTTATGGAATAAAGTGCAAAAAGAATTGGATAGTTGGAAAAAATTACAATTGTCATTATTGGGAAGAATTGCCGCAGTAAAAATGAATGTTCTGCCAAAATTTTTATTTTTGTTTCAAATGATACCCATTCTCAAAAAGGATTCAAATTTGGAGGAATGGCAGAAGGGTATTAATAAATTTGTCTGGGCAGGGAAAAGGCCACGGGTCAAATTTAAAATTATGCAGGATATGCATGAAAGAGGTGGTCTAAGAATGCCCAATTTTAAATTATATTATGAAGCTGCTGCATTATCAGCTATAAGTGATTGGATTAATTTGACACAGGGGAGACTATTAAACCTCGAAGGGCATGATTTGTTATTTGGTTGGCATGCATACTTATTGTATGACAAAAAGGTAGACAATGTGTTTAAAATGCATATTTTGAGGTATGCTTTGTTGCGAGTTTGGAAAAAGCACAAACAAAAGTTAAATTATAAGGTACCGTTATGGGCAATACCCAAACACGCAATAGAGAATATAAATGTTGGATTTAAACATGATGTGATTATATATAAGGAAATTTTCAGTTTGGAGAGGAATGTGTGGTGTTTGAAGTCATATAATCTTCTACGAGAAAAAAAGATTGTACAAACTTGGTTTCAATATGGACAATTACAAGCCAGGTGGAAAGAGGACCAGAAGATTGGTTTTTTAATGGATGATGAAAATTTGGTAAAACAAATTAGAAATCAGGGACCAGCGCATATCAAACGGATATATCTTGCATTGATAGAGATTGACTCAGAAACAGAAATTGTTAAGGACTGTATGATAAAATGGGCACAGAATATTCAGGAAGTTATCACAATGGACACTTGGGAAAAGATCTGGGTGAGAAATGTGAAATTTACGCAAGCTCAAAATTTAAGAGAGAACTTTTATAAAATGTTTTATAGGTGGCATTTAGATCCTAGAAAGTTAGCAAGTATGTATCCGAATTATCAGCCTAAATGTTGGAGATGTGGCGGTGAAGATGCAACGTACTTTCATATATGGTGGACTTGTAAAAAGATCAAAGTATTTTGGATTAAAATTTGGTGGAATATGCAGAAGATATTCAAGAAAAGGATAAAGTTTTGTCCGCAGTTGTTTTTATTGGGCATTATTACTGATACTACTGTGCTGGACATTAATCTGATGTTGAACTTAATTACGGCAGCGAGACTTTTAATAGGGCAATACTGGAAGAAGGAAGAACTGCCGACCATAGAGGAATGGACTTTAAAAGTTTCCAACCTGGCGGAAATGGCGAAGATTTCAGCATATTTGAAAGACCATTTACAACAACGATATATTGTGGAGTGGAAGAAATGGATTGATTACATCCAGAATAAATACGGGACTAAAAAGTTTCATCTAGCATTTGAATAAGTATATTGCTTGTAGTCAATTTATAAGAGCTAAAGTGCGAGAGATTTAATAGTTTATTGTTGTTAGTATATGGGAGTTTATGATTGGTTACTTTATTTTTATACCTTGTATCTAGCTCTGGGAAGTCCGGGGGGGGAGGGGGGAAGGGTAGGGTGAGAGGGTGGGATAGGGTTGGGAAGGGTTGGGGGATGGGATGTAATAATTAAAATGTACTGAAAAACTTTTCAATAAAAAAAAAAAAAAAGAAATGTAAAATTTACACAGGCTCAAAATTTAAGAGAGAATTTTTATAAAATGTTTTATAGATGGCATTTAGATCCAAAAAAATTAGCAAGTATGTATCCGAACCGTCAGCCTAAATGTTGGAGGTGTGGTTTTGATGATGCAATGTATTATCATATTTGATGGACTTGTAAAACAGTCAAAGCTTTTTGGATTAAAATTTGGTGGAACATGCAGAAGATATTTAAGAAAAGGATAAGGTTTTCTCCACAATTATTTCTGTTGGGTATTATTACAGATTGTATTCTTATAGATACTAAATTGATGTTGAATTTAATTATGGCAGCAAGACTTTTAGTAGCGCAATATTGGAAGAAGGAGGAACTATCTAGTATAGAAGAGTGGACTTTGAAAGTTTCAAACCTAGCGGAAATGGCAAAGATTTCAGCATATTTGAAAGAACAATCGCAACAGAGATATATTGTGGAATGGAGAAGATGGATCGAGTATATTCAGAATAAATATGGCACTAAAAAGTTTCATTTAGCATATGAATAAGTATTAGTTTTATATGAACTATTATTAGGTATTCATTATTAGTTAGTTATTTAGTTATGTTTAAGGAGAGTTAAAGTGTGATAGAATTTAATGTGTTTTTTTTAGTTAGTTAGCATATTCTAGCTTTAGTTTGCAAAAGTTAATACCCTGCATTCAGCTCTGAGAAGTCGGGGGGGAGGGGGAGGGAGGGTAAGTGGGGGGGAGAGGGAGGGAGTTTATATTTTTAAAATGTATTCTAAAACTTTCCAATTAAAAAAAAAAAATGCCTTCTTAAATGAACAGTGCAAAGAAATAGAAGAAAACAATAGAATAGGGAGGACCAGAGATATTTTCAAAAAAATTGGAGAGATGAAGGGAACGTTTCATGCAAAAATTGGCATGACAAAGGACCAAAATGGCAGGGACCTAAGAGAGGCAGAAGAGATTAAGAAGAGGTGGCAAAATTACACAGAATTATACAAGAACAAGCTTAACATCCCTGATAATTACAATGACGTGGTCACTGACCTCGAACCAGACATCCTAGAATGTGAAGTGAAGTGGGCCTTAGAAAAGCTGAGCAACAACAAAGCTAGTGGAGGTGACAGTATTCCAGCTGAGGTATTCAAAATCTTAAAAGACGATGCAGTAAAAGTGCTACACTCAATTTGCCAGCAAATTTGGAAAACTCAACAGTGGCCACAGGATTGGAAAAGATCAGTTTACATTCCAATTCCAAAGAAAGGCAGTGCCAAAGAATGTTCAAACTATCGCACCATTGCACTCATTTCTCATGCTAGTAAAGTTATGCTTAAAATACTGCAAGCTAGACTCCAGCAGTATGTCGATCGAGAACTACTATAAGTAAAGGCAGGATTTCGAAGAGGCAGAGGAACTAGAGATCAAATTGCCAACATACGCTGGATCATGGAGAAAGCTAGAGAGTTCCAGAAAAACATCTACTTCTGCTTCATTGACTATGCTAAAGCCTTTGATTGTGTGGATCATAACAAACTGTAGCAAGTTCTTAAAGAGATGGGCATATCAGACCATCTTATTTGTCTCTTGAAAAACCTATATGTGGGCCCAGAAGCAACAATGAGAACTGGATATGGAACCACTGATTGGTTCAAAATTGGGAAAGGACTCCAGCAAGGCTGTACACTGTCACCCTGCCTATTTAACTTATATGCAGAGCACATCATGAGAAAGGCAGGGCTAGATGAATCAAAAGCTGGAATTAAGATTGCCAGAAGAAATATCAACAACCTAAGATATGCAGATGATACAACTCTAATGGCAGAAAGTAAAGAAGAACTAAAGAGCCTCTTGTTGCGGGTGAAGAAGGAGAGTGCAAAACGTGGGTTGAAACTTAACATTAAGAAAACCAAGATCATGGCATCTGGGCCTCTCAAATCCTGGCAAATAGATGGGGAAGAAATGGAGGTAGTGACAGATTTTATTTTCCTGGGCTCCAAGATCACTGCAGATGGGGACTGTAGCCAAGAAATTAAAAGACGCTTGCTCCTTGAGAGGAAAGCCATGGTAAATCTAGACAGCACACTAAAAAGCAGAGACATCACCCTGTCAACAAAAGTGCGTACAGTCAAGGCTATGGTCTTCCCAGTTGCAATGTATGGCAGTGAAAGCTGGACCATAAAAAAGGCTGAGCGCCAAAGAATTGAGGCCTTTGAACTATGGTGCTGGAGAAGACTCCAGTGAGTCCCTTGGACTGCAAGGTGATTAAACCGGTCAGTCCTAGAGGAGATCAACCCTGACTGCTCTTTAGAAGGCCAGATCCTGAAGCTAAAACTCAAATACTTTGGCCACCTAATGAGAAGGAAGGATTCACTGGAGAATAGCCTAATGCTGGGAAAGATTGAGGGCAATAGAAGAAGAGGACAACAGAGAATGATGAGGCTGGATGGAGTCACTGAAGCAGTAGGCGTGAGCTTAAGTGGACTCCAGAAGATGGTAGAGGACAGGAAGGCCTGGAGGAACATTGTCCATAGGGTCAGACATGACTTCGCAGCTAACAACAACAAAACAGTATTTGAAGATAATGCTGCTTGCATTAAAATGGCAACAGGTGACAAAGTCAAAAGTAGAAGCAAGCATGTGGACATTAAGTATTGTAATGTCAGAGAAGCCATCAAAAGTAAACTAATTTGCTTGCTTCATTGTTCTTCAGATGACAATCTGGCATATGTAATGACCAAGCCATTGGGTGGAGAACACCATGGGAAGAGTATTAATTTATTTGGTTTTATGTCTATTCCAGACATAAAGGGAGAAGTGTCAGTGTGCAAGAATTTATGAACTGGAATAGCCATAGCAACAAACCAGCCAATGAGAACTGTTTTTGATTAAGACACAGTACTGGCTGTGTGAGGCATGTGATGCAGCCTAGGTCTAGGCGTGTCTTAATCTCTCCCTGTGTCCTGATATCCTGAGTTAGTTGTTGTTCTCTACCACATTGCCAAGAACTGAATGAAACTGTATTTATCATATGTATATATTATAGATAATGTTTTTCTAAACTATGCCTCCTGCTCATTTTGAATGTGTGCTTATTTTTTGGGCATATTTTTGCGCTGGAAAGCTGTAAAATTCTAATAAAAACAGTAACTGTGAGAGGGACCTTGGAGTCCTAGTGGATGATCACTTGAATATGAGCCAGCAGTGGGTAACAGCAGCCAAAAAAGCTAATACAATCCTGGGCTGTATGAACAGAGGTGTAGAATCAAGATCATGTGAAGAATTAATACTGCTTTATAAAACCCTAGTAAGACCTCCCCTGGAATATGGCAACCAATTTTGGTCTCCATACTACAAAAAAGTTGTTGAGACTTTGGAAAAAAATCAGGGAAGTGCAACTAAGATGATCAAAGGCCTGGAGACTAAAACATATGAAGAATGGCTGCAGGATTTGGGTTTGGTTAATCTAAAGAAAAGAAGAAATGGGGTGACATATTAGTAGTATTCCAGTATTTAAGGGGCTGCGACAAAGAAGAGGGGGTCAAATTATTCTCCAAAGCACCTGAAGGCAGGACAAGAAATAATGGTTGGAAACTGATCAAAGAGAGAAGCAACCTGGAATTAAGGATAAACTTACTCAGTGAGGACAATTAACCAGTGGAACAGCTTGCCTCTATTGTATTTTATTCTGTTCTGTTCTATTATCTCAAGATTCTTACCAACACTAAAGAGATATAAAGCCACCCTATTATTTTGTCACATCAGAAAAATAGGGGGTACCTTGCTCAATAGTAGTAACTGTGAGAGGGATCTCGGAGTCCTAGTAGACAATCACTTAAATATGAGCCAGCAGTGTGCTGCAGCTGCCAAAAAAGTCAACACAGTGCTAGGCTACATTAACAGAGGGATAGAATCAAGATCACGTGAAGTATTAATACCACTTTACAATGCCTTGGTAAGGCCACACTTGGAATACTACATCCAGTTTTGGTCACCACAATGTAAAAATAAAGAGATATAGATACAACATAAGCAGTGGTGGGATTCAGCCAGTTTGCACCACTTTGGCAGAACTGGTAGCTAAGTTTTTGTTGCCCAGGCCCAGAATGGACTTCTGGAAGCGGCATCCACACAGAGAACTGATTGTTCACATATTTGAATTCAACCACTGAACATATGTATGAATGTGTGCATGTAGATATCTGTCTTCTCACAAACTGATCAGTAAATTAGCAAGAAGAACTAGTTAGCATCTAATGTTTTGCGAGTTTTAACAACTCAGGGCTGTTTAACTTTTATGAGAAAGCTTAAAAGCAGACATAAATTCATTCAAATGCCAGTGAGAAAATCATACTGATCTTCAGAGACTACCAAATACATTCATTCATAGTGTTTAAAATCTGGAAATATACTTCAGTGTAGCAATAGGTGCATTTTTCTAAGTAGTAGTAAATCTTACATTTTATCTTCCTTCCCCTTGCTCAAAATACAAATACAACTATATCTTTTTAAGAAGAAATATTCCAGTAAAGTTTTATTTAGTGCAAATCATTGGGATGAATTAATTATAAAGAATGATTATAAGGAAGTTTTCTACTCTGGGAAAATATATAAGTTACTGAGTTACAATAAGTTGTGTAGCCGTCTTGAATTCATATTACAAATTGTGTTTTATTTACGACCACAATTGGAAATAGAAAAAGTAAATAATAAAATAAAATAAAATAAATCACAGTTGTGATTATTAATTGAAGCTATCCGATTTTACACCTTTTTCTGTTGTGGTAATTAAGCAAATCATCATGGTCATTAAGTGAGACATCACATTATTGCCATTTTTAACTTCTCTGTTGGTTTCCTGATAGATACTGATAGTCAGAAGGTAGCAGGGAAGGTCTCAAAAAGCAATAATTTGACCCTAGGACACTGCAACCATAATAAATATATGCTGGTTGCCAAGTCTCAGAATTGCAGTCACATGACTGCAGGAAGACTTTGACTGTCATAAATGTGAGGACTGGTTGTAAGTCACTTTTTTTAGTGCCAATGTAGCTTCAAATGATCGCTAAATGAATGGTTGTAAGTTGAGGATTACCTTTACTACACCACATAGCCTGTGAATTCTGCACCATAAGAAACAGCCACAAAAAGATATTCTCAACAATATAAATTGGTTCCATTAATCAATTTTCTGCACTTTAGAAAAAGAAAAAAATCACAAAGAAGCTACATTAGCCTTTCACAATTCCTTAAACTGTTTTGCTGTCAACTTCTTTAGCAATTGTAGCTTGAAATTATGAAAGTGAACTGGAATATTAGAGGGCAAGAAGCTAAGCAAAACTGAGTTTCACCAACAATAAGATTATCTAATTGACTTTACAAAACATGGTCCAAGTCTTTATTGCTTAGAACACAATAGAAACAATGTGGTGCAGTCAAAAGAAGGTACAGTCATAATTTTGAATGTTGGACTTCGAAATGTTCCAACATGGCAAAATGTTATCTTCATCATACCATATCAACTGTAATAAAAAGGGCTTCTACACCTAAACCAATGCAATTTTTTTAATTAATTAAAATACATCATATAGGTTCAATGGTTTAAAAATGTATAGGTAAAAGGTAAAGGTTCCCCCGCCCATGTGTTCTAGTCGTTTCTAACTCTAGGGGGCAGTGCTCATCTCTGTTTCAAAGACAAAGACGACGTGGTCATGTGGCCGGCATAAGTAGACGCCAAAGGTGCACGGAACACTGTTACCTTCCCACCGTACTGTTCCCTATTTTTCTACTTGCATTTTTATGTGCTTTCAAACTGCTAGGTTGGGAGAAGCTGGGACGAGTTACAAGCGCTCTGTTACACAGCACTCAAGATTCGACCCGCCAAACTGCCGACCTTCTGATCAACAAGCTCAGCGTCCTAACCAACTGAGCCACTGCGTCCTTTAAAAATGTATAGGCAGACTTAAAAATAAGTCTCATTGAATCCAGTGGAGCTCACTGCTGAATAAATAGCCAAAGGGGTTTTTTTTAGTATCAGGAAAAAAAAGAAAAAAACCAATAATGCTAAGTATAAAAGAAATCAGGAATTAATAAATTTTAAACAGAGAGAGGGGGAGAGAAGTTGCTGGGGAAAGAGGAATAAGAGGAGAAAACAATCACTTACCTAGAACCCCTAGCCTGTAGTTGATGGTTACAACAATGACATTCCCGTAGCTTGCGAGTATGCTGCCATCAACTATATTTCCTGTACCTTCCATATATGATCCACCATGAATATAGATCATCACTGGTTTCTTGCTGTTTTGATCATGTATATCTGAAAAGAGTACAAGTAAGAAAAACACAAGAAAGTAATACAAGTATTAAATTAAAAAATCATAGTCTTTTTTATCCCCAAAGAGCTAATTAGCTGTTTTGCACATTTTCTCATTTCAAATGTATTTCCTATATGATTGCCTCTATTTCTCTTTGGTTATAACCAATAACATAAAGCAAACAAGATTTCTGGAAAAAAACTCTGGAAAAAAAATAAAAATCTAAAGTATCACTTATACGGAATATAATTGATTGTAGGACTGAAAAGGTAACAGAATATTCCCAATATTCAAATATGGTGTGTGTGTGTGTGTGTGTGTGTGTATACACATTGCACACACACACACACACACACACACACATACATATATATATATATATAGAGAGAGAGAGAGAGAGTTCGTGATTACTGCCTGTGGATGGCCTTCGGTTAGGCCGAAACAGGAAATAAGATTTGTCCCAGGTTTGGGGCCTAGCAAGGTAATCTAAATAGTTAACAAGCATTTAAAAACATATCTCCCTTGCTTCTCAGCTAACAAAGTGAGAAAGAGCTTGTGGCCTAGAGGTTAAAAGAGCTGCCTAATGTGCAACCAGCCCAGGTTCGAATCTCAGAAGGGTATGGCTGACTGATGAAAACAAATAAGTTTGAAATGCATATCAGTCTCCCTTTAATTCTTTGTTAGCAATCTAAAAAATTTACACACACACACACATACATACACACACACATATACTGTATATATAAATATAAAATAACAAAAATACCATATTTTTCAGACCATAAGACACACTTTTGTCCCCAAAAAAGTGGGGGGGGGGGAAATGAGGGTGCGTCTTATGGTCTGAAGGTGATCCATATGGCCAGCCCCAACCTCCACAAGTGGAAAGCAAGGGAGATTGCCAGGAGGACGAATCGGCACGTGCTGAGAAAGGCCGATCTCATACTGCTGCAATCTCCTTTGCTCCATTTCAGCTTGCTTTCTGCAAGAGAAAGCCGGGCCGCAGTGCCGCCTCCGCAGGCACTGCTCTAACGCAGAGAGGGAAGGACAAAGAGGGAGGGAAGGAAGAAAGGAAGGAAGGAAAGAAGGAAGGGATGATGGGAGAGGGAGGGAGAGCGAGAAATAGAGAAAGAGAGAAAGAGGGAGAGAGAGGAGAAGGAAAGGGAGAGAAATAGAGGGAGAGAGAGAAAGAGGGAGAGAGACAAGGAGAAAGAAAAGGAGAGAAATAGAGGGAAAGAGAGAAAGAGGGAGAAATAGAGGGAAAGAGAAAAATAGGGAGAGGAAGAGGAGAGGGAGAGAAAGGGAAAGAGAGAGAAAGAAGGAGAGAGTGGAGAGAGAAAGAAAGAGGGAGGGGGAGAGAAGGAGAGAAAGAGAAGGAGAGAGAGAAATCAAATTAGTAACATGATTGTTAAGTGAATCTGGTTTCCCCACTAACTTGTCAGAAGGTTGCAAAAGGCGATCACATGACCCTGGAACAATGTGACCATCATAAATATGAATTGATTGCCAAGCATCTGAATGTAAATCACATGACCCTGGGGATGCTGCAATGGTCATAAGTGTGAAAAATGGTCATAAGTCACTTTTTTCAGTGCTGTCGTAACTTTGAACAGTCACTAAGTGAATCATCGTAAGTCAAGGACTACCTGTACTTTATCATTTTTTTTCCTTTTTTGGGGGGGTGTCAAGTTTTTGACACCTTGCTGGGTGACTGGTGGTATTCGGACATTGCCTTGTCCTAAAAGTGGTACAATGGATGAAAAGGTTGAAAAGCCCTGTTTTAGTATACCAGTACTATTTGGTTCAGAATATTTTTTTTCTTGTTTTCCTGCTCTAAAAACTGGGTGCATCTTATGGTCAGGTGCGTCTTATGGTCCGAAAAATATGGTAGATTTTACAACTGCTTTTAGAAAATCCACAGTACAATATTCATTTCTAGATGTCATGGTTCCAATAAATGAGACAGTTCAAAAAATACAGGCATTGTTTATCTAAAAAGTCTTAATAATGAAACAAAACATCGGTCCTCATGGAGGGTTGCCAGAATCTGAAATCTCCTCCCCCCAAACCCATCATAACATACACAATTCCTACCTTTATTTACACATCATAAATCACATTATCCAATTACTTTTACATTTGAAGATTCACTTCCCTTTCTGTGTGTGGGCTTTTCTTATTTTCTCAAAACATCTGGTTGACATTCCCCCCCCCCCCGGGATTCAAAGTGAAGCAGTTAAAGTAACAGGCTGTCTCTTATATTGTCAGTGCAAAAACATGTCAATGTTTGCAGCATTGACATCTGGCCCCCCTCACAAAAAGAACTGATCCTGTAATGTAAACAAACAAAAGTTAGGAGCTGGCTTTTTGTTTGTTGGTGTGTTTCTCATAAAACTTTTTGATAAGTCTGTCAGCTTTCACATCGCTAGATTTCACCCAAATGGCTTCAGACAATGGGTATCCTTTCCATTGTACTAGGTACTGCAATTTACCCTTAAATATTCTAGAGTCAAGAATACTTTTCACTTCATAATGGGTCTGACCCGCTACTATGAGAGGTCCAGGTGCCTTCTTAGGGGGAGGTCTTAAAGTGGAGGCCCAAAAAGGTTTCAGTAAGCTACAATGGAAAACCGGGTAAATTTTCCCCAAAAGTCTGGGGAGTTTCAATTTTACTGTGACTGGGTTGATGATTCTCACAATGGGGAAAGGTCCAAAGAATTTCAGTCCCAATTTCTTGCTGGGAAATTTGAGACATAAAGATTTAGTTGACAAATAAACCTTTTCCCCCACTTGGAATGTTCTTTGGGGAGCCCTCATTTCATCAGCCTGTTTTTTATAAGTCTCAGAAGTCTTTTTAAATGCCATTTTAGTGTTTCTCCAAACCTCTTCCCATGCCCCCACCCATTGATCAAGTGTCTGGGAAGCGGAGGGCATCTGAGAATAGTCAACCATCAGGTTGAACTCTTTTCCTGTGGCTACTCTGAAAGGCGTGTAGCCAGTGCTGCTGTGAATACAATTATTGTAGGCCACCTCGGCAAAAGGGAGGAGGTCAGTCCAGTTTGTCTGTTGGTAGGAAACATAGCATCTGAGGTATTGCTGCACCATATTGTTTGCAGATTCTGCAGTCCCATTGGTAGCTGGATGAAAAGCAGATGATAAACCTTGAGATGATTCAATTAATTTAAGAAAATTCCTCCAAAATTTCGCTGTGAACTGCATTCCTCTATCTGAAATTATTTGCTTAGGGGCGCCATGCAGTCGGTAGATATGTTTCAGGAAAATTTAGTCAGTCGTTGTGCAGATGGGAGTCCTTTACAGGCAATAAAATGAGCCTGCTTTGAAAACAGATCTATCACAGTTCAGATGACAGTGTTTCCTCTACTGTTGGGTAGGTCTACAATAAAGTCCATAACTATTTCTTCTCATGGTTGAGAAGGGTCTGCCACCAACTGCAGTAGCCTAGGAGTTTTCCCTGGAATTCTTTTCATGGTGGCATATATGGTACAACTCCTGACATAGTTTTCTACATCTCGTTTTAGCCCTGGTCACCAAAATTGTTGGCAGATGAGTTGTAAAGTTTTTAAATATCTGAAGTGTCCAGCCTGTTTATATCATGGCTGTGTTTGAGAGCATTGAGATGGAGGGTTTCAGGTAGATATAATTTCCTCCCCTTGTATGCCAAACCATCCCTGCATGTTAGGGAGGTTTTATCTTTGAACCATTGATCGGTAAGGGGCTCTCATTTTATTTTCTTTGCTCCTGGGTCATCAGGATTAGGGGTTCTGTGAGATGTGAGTTGTACCGCAGGTTGTGAGCTGGAGATAATTGCCTCGTAGACCTCTTCATGTTTGCTTTTGTACTGTGGCAATTGGGATAGTACATCAGCTAGGAGGTTTTTCCTTCCCAGTATGTAGGTTAAAGTAAAATTAAAATGGTTAAAGTACTGTGCCAATCACACTAGCTTTGGGGACAATTTGAGGAGAGTTTATAGTGCCTCTAAATTTTTGTGATCTGTCCATACATCAAAAGGCAACTTGCTCCTTCTAAATAGTGTTGCCAGTTTAATAGCCCCCACCTAATTGCGAAGGCCTCCTTCTCCCACACTGTCCATGTCCTCTCTCCTTTAGTGAATTTTTTAGAGGTGTAGGAACAAGGTTGCAGGACTCCACTTTTATTCTTTTGCAGTAACACAGCTCTGACTGCCACTTCACTGGCATCTGATTGAATTACAAAGGGCTCCCCTGGACAGGGGTGCTTTAAGACCGGTTCAGCTGCAAAGTCTTTTTAGATTCTCAAAAGCTTTCTGACAACTCATAGTCCATGCTAGTGTTTGGCCAGGTCACGGTTTTCCCCTTCCCTTTCCTGTTTTGAGTAGTTCTATAAGGGATAGAACAATCTCGGCAAAAGAGGGAATGAATTGACGGTAGAAATTGGCAGACCCTAGGAAGCTCTGGAGCTGTTTGTGGGTTTTGGGGGGCTGCCATTCGATTACAGCTTTCACTTTTGCTGGGTCCATTTTGATGCCCTCGTCGGAAATTCTATAGCCAAGATAATCTAATCGGGTTTGGTGAAATTCACCTTTCGATGATTTGACATAAAGTTTGGCATTCAATAGGTTCTTTAACACTTCTCTGACCAGCTTTATGTGGTTAGTCATATTCGTACTGTATATCAGGATGTCATCAAGATACACCAGGAGTCCTTTGTATAGCTGATCATGTAGGACCTCACTGATCAGCTGGCATGACTTTGAACTGGTAGCTTCCCAAGGGGCAGTTGAAGCCTGTCTTCCACTCATCACCCTTCTTTGTTCTCACCAGGTAATATCGTTCTCCCAGGTCTAACTTGGTGAAGACACTCCCCTTCACCATGTGGGTTAGTAAGTCTTTTAGGAGGGGGAGAGGCTATTTATTTTCCACACATACAGCATTAAGGCTCTTATAGTCTATGCAGAGATGAGGAGGCCCATCCTTTTTCCCTTTAAACAACACAGGGGCACCCATGGTTGACTTGGCCCACTCGATGAATCCCCTTGCTAGATTTGTATCCACATATCACTGCATCTCCTGCATTTCAAGGGGGGACATATATACATTTTTGGTCATGGAAGTTTGCCCCCCAACAACAGTTCAATAGAACAATTATTGGGCCGGTGACGAGGCAAGGTATCTCATTCTTTCTCACTAAATGCCTCCGCTAGGTCCTGGTACTCACTGGGGATGAGCAGCTTACCTGGTGGCCGTGAGGTAGCCATGTGCGCTCTCTCATTGGGTGGGCTAAAATCCCCTGTAACATATTTTGAATCAATGGGGGGATCAGGCCCTATGTTTTTGACAGATACATTATTCCATCTTTCAAAGCACACTACATGTCCATGTAACATAAGCCACTAATGTAACTTAGAATGTTACATACATTATAGGAGGCTAATCTTATTTTTTTTACCTGCATAGTTTTTCAAATTTCTATGAGAAAAGTAATTCAACCAGAATCCTTTTAAAATATGTCTTTAATATATTGTGATGACTTTACATACTTAAAATAAACATTAAAAAAGTTTGCAGAGTGGCATTTTGAAAGTATTTTCTATCTAGGTTATCATGGGGTGTGGGGTGATATTTTGGGCTATAATGCCTGCAGAAGAATCATGTAAATTAAGATTGAAGCTTGTGCCGTAAATGATAAAATTAATTGAAATACCCATTTGTTTTAGGAATGTGTACTTTTGACATCTTCTTTTGGTATGGTTTTGTTTTAGGATTATCACCTGATTTTTCCTCAGTTTTCATACCTGATACATTCTACACCTATTCACCAATTTGTCTTTCTATTTCATTCCATTAAGAAATGTGCATAGTATGGCTTTCAATATCCTGCTTTTTAGAAATATATCTGCTAAAATATCTGCTTCTTGGGTAATGCAACTGTTACCTTATTTTTCCTTGCAGTCTTCAACTATTTTGAAATAATGAAACTAGGTGTTTATTCCATAATAAACATACAGGATTGTGGGATCCCAGGAACAACTTAATTTTAGTTGTAGGACTACATTACCTCCCATTGAAAATTCCTACATGAATATAATAACAATATATTACAAAATATGATATTTCTGAAAAAAACTTTTAAAAAATTTCAATCTATAGCTACACAAACATATCAGATCATAACTATTAACTGGTAACACATTGTACAGTCAAATACATCTTTGTTCCTTTTGGTTGTGGTCCAAAGTTACCTCTAGTTAATAAGTTCATCAATTGCAGAAGCAAATGTCTTCAAAGAAAGATGTTCATAACTAGCAAAGCTAAGTCTTTGCAATGCTTAGCAATCTGTTGTATGGCTATTTGGAATAGGCTGTGAAATGTGTCCTTGATCTTGGTTTATTATGCAGCTCGATGTAGAATAATGAAGTCATTCATTTCATTTCATTTCATTTATTTGACTTATATACCGTCCTTCTCCCATAGGACTCAGGGCGGTTCACAAGATTTTTTTTAAAAACAATACAACAAGTTACAAAAATTAAAAACAATTAAAATGATTACACTAACCTTGAACTAAAAACCCCAATTACAATTAAAATACAATTAAAACCCTAGTTAATATTCTCAGTCCAGGCCAGAAAGCTCGAAGAGCCAGGTCTTCAGGTCCCGGCGCAATGAGCGAAGGTCAGGGGCAGTCCTAAGCTCTACAGGCAGCTGGTTCCAAAGGGCCGGCGCACCCACAGAGAAGGCCCTCCCCCTGGGTATTGTCCACCAGCAATCTTTTACCGGCGGTACCCTGAGAAGACCCTCCCTGTGGGAGCGCACAGGACGAAGGGAGCTTGATGCCAGCAGCAGGTGTTCCCTCAGATATCCTGGACCCAAGCCATTTAGGGCTTTATAGGTCATCACCAGCACCTTGAATCTCACCTGGAGGGCAACCAGAAGCCAATGCAGCTCGCGGAGTAGAGGTGTTACATGGGAGTATCGGGAAACCCGCATCACAACCCGTGCGGCTGCATTCTGCACCAGCTGGAGCCTCCGAGTAGTCCTCAAGGGCAGCCCTATGTAGAGAGCATTGCAATAGTCCAATCGGGAGGTCACGAGTGCATGAGTGACTGTGCACAGGGCATCTCGGTCCAGGTAGGGTCGCAACTGGTGCACCAGGAGGACGCCCAAGTTGCGAACCCTATGGACAGGGGGTAACACCTCACCCCCCATCATTAGAGATGGAATGGACTGGTTAACCCGAGATGCCGGTATGCACAGCCACTCAGTCTTGGCAGGATTGAGACAAAGCCTGTTTCTCCCCATCCAGACCTGGACCGCCTCCAGGCAGCGGGACATCATGGCGAGGGCATCACTGGGTTGGTTCGGGGTGGAGAAAAAAAGTTGGGTATCATCAGCATACTGATGATATCCCACCCCGAAACCACAAATGTTCTCGCCCAGAGGCTTCATATAGATGTTGAACAGAGGGGAGAGAGAACAGACCCCTGAGAAACTCCACAAACGAGAGGCCTCGTGGCGGACCTCTGCCTTCCTGTCAACACCGATTGCGAGCGGCCCAGGAGATGGGAGGAGAACCACTGCAAGACAGTGCCTCCCACTCCCAACCCCCTGAGACGCCGCAATAGGATACCATGGTCGATGGTATCAAAAGCTGCTGAGAGATCTAATAGAACTAGGACAGAGGAGCAACCCCTGTCCCGAGCCTGCCAGAGATCATTCATCAGCGCCATCAATGCTGTCTCCATGCTGTGACTGGGCCTTAAACCCGATTGGTACGGGTCGAGATAATCAGTTTCCTCCAGGGACAGAGGAAGCTGATGCACCACCACACTCTCAACAACCTTCACCATAAAGCGAAGGTTGGAGACAGGACGATAGTTGTTTAAAATCGCTGGGTCCAGGGCAGGCTTCTTGAGAAGGGGTCTCACCACCGCCTCCTTCAAAGCGGCGGGGAAGACACCCTCACTCAAAGAGGCAGATATTACTGCCTGGAACCAGCTTCGTGTCTCCTCTTGAGCCGCATAAATTAGCCAAGAGGGACACGGGTCCAATAAACAGGTGGTGGAACTCAGCCTCCCCATAATTCTGTCCACATCATCAGGGGAAACAGGATCAAACTCAGTGCAGACATGCTCAAGACCTTCCGATTCCTCCATATCAGACTCTGCCCAGTTAGAGTTCAAACCAGCCTAGATCTGAGCGATTTTGTCCGTCAGATGATGACTAAACTCCTCGGCTTGCCCCTGCAAGGGCTCCTCTCTCACCTCCTGATTGAGGAGGGAGCGAGTCACCCTAAACAGGGCGGCTGGGCGATTATCTACGGATGCAATGAGGGCAGCGAAGTAATTAGCCTTCACTGTCCTCATTGCAGCAAGATAAGACCTTATGAAGGTTCTTAACTGCAATTGGTCAGATTCGGAATGGCTGGACCTCCAACCGCTCTCTAGACCCCGTCTCCGATGTTTCATCTCCCGGAGCTCCACAGAAAACCATGGAGCCCAACGGGATCTGCGCCGGGTCTGGGGTTGCAAGGGTACAACACAGTTGAGTGCCTCAGTGGCCGCCTGTTCCCAGGCATCAACCAAGGCATCAACTGGGCTGTGAGTGAGGGCGATGGGTATAGACCCAAGCACCATCTGGAACCATTCTGGGTCCATTAGGCGCCTGGGGCGGAACCATCTGGTCGGTTCCGCAGCCCAGCGGTGGCGGGTGGCATAACGGAAGACCAGCCACAGGAGATAATGGTCGGACCATGACAGGGGAACAATGAGCAGTGAACCCCCTTCAAGATCATCCAATCACTGTCCAGACAGGAATACCAGGTCGAGAGTGTTACCCCCCCACATGAGTCGGGCCTTGAATTTCCTGGGTCAGGTCCATGGCCATCATGGAAGCCATGAACTCCCGCACTGACTCCGAAGACCCTCCCAGGGAAGGCAGATTGAAGTCACCCAGCACTATAAGCCTGGGGAACTCCACCGCCAACCCTGAGAGGGTGTCGAGCAGCTTGGGCAGGGCTGTTGCCACACAGCTGGGCACTAGGTATGTAAGCAACAAGCCCATCTGAACCCCGGGGCCACATCTCAGGAGGAGGGTCTCACTCCCGCCAATCTGGACAATGGTGGTGTCCCACAGACATAAAGTCTCCCTAATAACCACCGCCACCCCTCCACCCCTACCCTGAGCCCATGGCCAGTGTAGCATACGGAAACCTGGAGGGCATAACTCGGTCAGAGGGACCTCTCCCTCTGAGCCTAACCAAGTTTCCGTAATGCATGCCAGATCTGCGCATTCCTCCTCGATCAAGTCACGAATGAGGGGAGCCTTATTAACAACGGATCTGGCATTAAAATAAACCAGCCTAAGCTCAGGGACCTGATCACCCTCATCCCCAGGTGAGAGGGTGCTAACCGGAGGGTCAGAGTGCGCCACTGCATGCAGACAGCGGGGGCGCGATCCCAGATGTTGATGCAACCACCTGCCACCATTCCCTATCGTCGTGGGGATTTGAAACCCCACCCCAGCACACACAGAACCAGCAGTCTCTACCCCCAACCCTATCCCACTGGGACCCCTCATCGGCCCAGACTGAGTGCTAATTGAAAATTCCCTCCCCACCCTACTATCCCTCCCCTTCCCTAACCCTTTAAAATACCCAGCTAAAAAATGTATCAGGGGCCTCTTAATACGTCTCCATCAGAGGCCCTTAGTTAAGCCCAGCCACCTCTCGGGGTCCCAACAATTGGCCCGTCATCAAGGGAAATGATAGAAAGGGAGGCTGGTCGTATCCAGGAGGGAAAACCCCCCCTGAGGGCGTACAAGTCCAATCTAGAATATGGCAGTACTTTTTGAATAATACCAGGGCTTGCTTGAGCTAGCATCCATGTGTCTGGTACATTGGGAGAAATTAATGGTCAAGAACATGTAAGAAATATTGTTCTGTAAAGGCAACTTAGGGAATAACTGCTGTTTAAATTGGCATTTGTTAATTGGCACATTTTGCTGACTACATGGAACTATTTCTTACATTAGTTGCCAATGGTAGTACAGATGGAAAAGCTAAGTAGGTTTGGATGTGCTTAGTTGTTGGATGTAGGACTACCAGTAAAGTAGAGTTAGAAGATGAAAAGAGCATCCTAAAAGAAGGCAGTGGCAAAACATATTTATTACACAATTTATCTAATTTTGAAATCATTGGTGTCTCTAAGTCAGTGCTTTTCAAACAGTGGTATGGGTACCACCTGTGGTACATTGGCACCTAGCAGGTGGTACACGACCATCCTAGAAAGGTGGTAGCGGGGGAGGGGAATGAGCTGAACTGGTGGCAACACCACACAAGCCTGAGCTTGAGATGGCTGGAGCTGCAGGGCTGTCAGGGCTTAGCGGAAGCACCAGGATCAGTGCCAGGCTCCAACTGTAGCTTGGCACTGATCCTGGTGCTTCTTCTGAGCCCAGAAGAAGCACCAATCAGCTGGAATATTGCAACATCTCCAGGGTCTTGTGATTTATATTCAGATGCTTGGCAACTGATTCATATTTATGACGGTCACAGTGTCTCAGGGTCATGTGAAGTGACTAAAATCTGCTGCAACCAACCAGCAGATGGGGGGAATAAAAACCAAACATCCCCCCCACCCCACCCCTGCTGCCAATCCTCAACAAAAGTGTTCACAACAATGAAAAACTCGGACAGGAGGAAGAGTGCCGCCGGGCGGGCAGGCGTCTTGCTTGGCTGTGGCTTGGGAGGCACTTTTTTCAGTGCCATTGTAACTTTGAACAATCACTAAGTGAACTGTTGTAAGTCGAGGATTACCTGTACTTCATCACTTTTTTCCTCTTTTTTTTGGTCATCAAGTTTTTGGCACCTTGCTAGGACACTGGTGGTACTTGGATGTTGCCATATCTTAAAAGTGGTACAATGGGTGAAAAAGTTGAAAAGCCTGATCTATTGTTTGGGTTTGCTATTCAAAGGGGAAAAGTAAAAAATGCTATTATGTGAATCTACAATTAGAATTTAATACTGTTCTCCAACAAAATCCATACAATATCCTTAAGACTGTTATTTTTTTTTCTTCTGTTCAGTAATGTCTGATTCTCAGAGACTGCATAGACAAATCCTTGGTAGTTTTCTTGGCAAGATTTTTTCAGAAGACACTTGCCATTGCCTCCTTCCTGAGGACTGAGAGAAAGTGACTGGCCCAAGGTCATAGAGCTGGTTTTGTGGCCAACATGAGATTAGGACTTAGTTTCCTAGATCCTAGCCTGATACCACTATACCAAAGCAGCTTTTGTTATCATAATAATTGCTAATAGATCAATATGAACATATAGTCAATTAGCATTTTATACAATTGACAGCCTGTAGGTCAAAACCTATTTTACAGATCTGATTTCAGACAAAAGCACATCTGAAAATGAATGAATAGGGTTCACATGATTAATGCACTGTTTTGAAAAGATTTGAGTTAACCATTACAACCAAAACACACATGCACCCAATCTCCTAAAAACAGCAACTTATATAAGGTGGAGAATTTTGTATCATTGTATTGCATTGAAACATTTCAAACTATGGCCTTTGCTGAACAATTATGACAATTTCTTTCAATCTAATGTTTTATATATTTGTTAAAGCTTTCAGACAGAAACACCTAGCCTTATTCTCTCTTCTTATAGGATGCATTTCTCTCTGTGTATACGTTTTAAACTTTAATCTTGAACAAACAAGCCTTCATACAGCAAAAAACGTGAAATCTATCTGCCTCAGGTAACCTTTTAATAGAATTTCATGAGTGGACTGTTTTAGTCAACATACAACAATGCCAAATTGAAAAACCTGAAAAGGAAAATGAATATGGAATATGCAAACAGGTATATGATTTACTGGGGGTACAATGATTAGAATGCAGTATTGCAGACAAACTGCCCAGAGCCTGGAGTTCAATCCTGATGGAGGTGAAAGTTGACTCAGCCTTCCATCCTTCCAAGGTTGGTAAAATGAGGACTCAGATTGTTGGGGGCAATATGGTGACTTTGTAGACCACCCAGAGAGTGTTGTAAAGAACTATGGGATGGTATATAAGTCTAAGTGCTATTGGTATTGCTATTATTTTTAATAATATGAAATGCTTTTGCCTTATGTAGAAGATAGGCATAATATAATATTTTTGTTGTATAAGTTGGCAACAGCATTCAACACCTGAGGACTTTCCTCATATTTTATACTGTAATTAAAATCCAATAAATAAAAATCAAAAGCAATTTGTTCAGATGTAGCATTATGTTCAATCATAATTTTATATTTGCCATTCGTAAAGGAATTTGGGTTTACCTCTGATCAGAAAAAAATGCTGAGGCAGCTTAAGCCTTTGGAGCACTATGAAAATATATTAAATATATTTACTTTTAAAACAAATCCAAATAATATAGGATAATGCAATATGGGACTGAGTCATTTTTTTAAAGCATGGGGATTGCTATTTCAGTTTGAGAATTTTTTGGTACAATCCAGTTCAACCCTGATTACCAGCAATCATACAAAGCCCCTTCAGATCTGCTCCAAGGAAGCTAGCAGTGGGAATAGTGAAATGCCAGCATATATTCATTGAATTCTGTAGAATTACTGAGAAACATTTCCCCAATAAATAGCAGCTGTGAAAACATACACTCGATCAGAAATACTTGCTTATAAAACACTTCATTAACATGGTTAGAATAGGCTGGATATACAGATACCAGTGTTATTTAATCTGTATGTCATTTGATACTCCTTGTTTTATTTATTTTTTTCTGTTTTAATTGTTGTTTGAAAGCCACCCAGGGGTACAGTGCATAAGATGGGCAGCTACATTATTCAAACAAACAAACAAGTAAGCAAACAAGCTATTAAAATGACCTTCAGGAAATTTGTGGACTACTAGGAGACCACAGCTATTGTGTTTTTTCCTAAGTGAAGATTGTCTATGATGGATTATGTTAGGGTTTTACAGTTTTTTCAGCACAAAAATAAGCACAAAACATAAGCACACATTCAAAATGAGCAGAAGGCATAGTTTAGAAAAACTTTATCTATAACATATAAACATGATGCATACAGTTTCATTCAGTTCTTGGCAACAACAACTCAGGAGATCAGGACACAGGGAGAGACTAAGACCTAGATTGGATCACATGCCTCACACAGCCAATCAATTAAATAACAGTTCCCATTGGCTGGTTCATTGCTATGGCTATTCCAGTTCACAAATTCTTGCACACTGACACTCCTCCCTTTATGACTGGAATAGACATAAAACCAAATAATTTAATACTCTTCTCAATTTATCTGTGTTCTATTTATGTGGATCTAATAATTATTCTTAATGTGGTTATGTTGTTATTGTTTAGTTAGACCTCAATGTTCACATATTAAATTTCTAATTTGTTTTCAAATTCTCATAACCATGCCACTTTACAGAAAGAAAATAAAATATGATTTCTCTATTATTTGTTTTATCACATGTATTTATTATCCCTTTCCAATGCTTTACAACCTCTGTATTTAAAAAGGCATGCTTAAGAAATGAGTACATTTCTGTACTGATTATTGTTCAGAATACATAATAAAATACATATTAATATAATTATTTTGCAATCCCATTCTTAATTAATAGAAATAAGCCCACGAAAGCCCACATAAGTAGGATTATATTCTTATGTATGTGTGTATACTAAAAGAGATGAGTACCAAACAAACCACCTGACTTACCATGTGATTCTTTTATTGGCCAGGAAAAAAGTCAGCAACATTCCCAGCATGGCCAACTTCCTGTCCATTCTCTGCAGCCATTCGCCACTTCCTGTTGCAGTATGTTGAGTACCAAACAAATGATAAGTATCCAGACATTTTTGCATCAAAATGCATTGAGTACCAAATTCAATGAGTTTTGAAGCAGTTGAGTACTGAGGTACTTGTGTGTGTGTGTGTGTGTGTGTTTGACATATGTATAGTACTGTGCAAAAGTGTTAGGCAGTCATAGAAAAATGCTATAAATTAAGAATACTTTCAGAATTTGAAGTGTTAATAGTTTATTAAATAAATAAACAAAATAGAAATCTAAATCAAATCAATATTTGGTGTGACTTCCCTTTGCCTTCAAAACAGCATCAATTCTTACACTTGCATACTTGCACAAAGTCAGGGATTATGTAGGATTACAGTCAGGTGTATGATTATTATAAGGTACTAATGGTCATCAATTTCATATATAGAATAGATAGAATAGAATAGACCTTGAAGGGACCTTGGAGGTATTCTAGTCCAGCCCCTGCTCAAGCAGGAGAACCCATATCATTTCAGACAAGTGACTGTCCAGTCTCTTCTTACAAAATCTTCAGTGATTGAGTGTCCACGATTTCTGAAGGCAAGCTATTCCACTGGTTAATTGTCCTCACTGTTAGGAGTTTTTCCTTAATTCCAGGTTGGTTCTCACTTTGGTCAGTTTCCAACCATGGTTTCTTGTCCTGCCCTCTGGTGCTTTGGAGAATAGTTTGAGTTCCTCTTCTTTGTGGCAGCCCCACAAATACTGGAATACTGCTACCATGTCACCCTGTTTCTTCTTTTCTTTAGACTAGCCAACCCAAGTCCTGCAGCCATTCTTCATATGTTGTAGTCTCCAGGCCTTTGATCATTTTAGTTGCTCTTCTCTGAACTTTTTCCAAGGTCTCAACATCTTTTTTGTAGTATGGTGACCAAAATTGTTTGCAGTATTCCAGGTGTGGTCTTACTAAGGTTTTATAAATTGGAAGTAAATTCTGTTTATACAACCCAGGTTTGTATTAGCTTTTTTGGTGGCTGCTGCACACTGCTGGCTCATATTCAAGTGATTGTCCACTAGGACTCTAAGGTCCCTCTCAGAGCTGTTGTTTTTGAGCCAGGGCTCGCCTAATCTGTACTTAAAACTTTGATTTTTCTGGGCTAAATGTAAAACTTTGCTTTTCTCCACATTAAAACTCATTTTGTTGGATAGGGCCCATTGTTCAAGTTTGTCAAGATCTTTTTGAATTTTGAGCTTGCCTTCTGGGGTGTTGGCTATTCCTACCAGTTTGGTGTTATCTGCAACTTTGATGAATTCCCCTTCTATTCCCTCATCTAAGTCATTAATGAAGATATTGAAGAGTACTGAGCCTTGTGGTACTCCACTGCTTACTTCTCTCCATGTGGATGTAGTACCACCTGGAAATGGTACAATCTGGAAGTGGTACAATCTGTGAAAGGGTTGAAAAGCACTGGCTTAATGCATATTTGTCTAACTCTGTATAGTCTTATATCATATTACAACAACAGAATCTAAATTCACCTATTCACTTACAAAACAAGTATGTGAGAAGCCAGGTAGGTCTATTTATTTCCTACTAAGTTTCATTTTTGAGAATCACATTATTACAAAGAAAAAAATATTCTGCACATCAAAGTAATTTCCCAAGACTTTCAGATTTTTATATTCTACCTTTTTTTCTAGTTTGGACAGTTTATTTATCATTATTTCAGTTTATATCACCACTTGTTTCTCAAGTAGCAACTCTGAGTGATGACAAAAATTGTAAAAATCAATAAAAAAGCAACAAATAATGTACATATAGAGCAGAGATAGCCCCCAAACTTTTCAGCTCATTGACCTCTTCACAAAGTTTCAGATTGTTAATCAAACCCTAAACATATATTATATGTAAATAATTTAATAAATATTATTCTAAATAATAGAATATGAGTGACAGCAATGATCCCTTGACTACTCCCATCAACCCTTAGGGATAGACCATTTTTGAGAACTCTGATCTGGAGGTAGCTGATAAGAACAACAGTTACAATCTTATCAACCATCTCATGGGCTCCCCTGAACCCAACTGTTACAGCCTCTCAAATTTAATGGCATTCAATCCTTTTATTTTTCCCTTTCTTACTTTTGCCTATGTATTTTTGGGGCTTGCCCTACTGTTGGGGGAGGGTGCTTGCATGGGGAATATTATTTGCTTTGCTCTGCTTTGTATGAGTGCCCTCTCTCAAAGAGAGAGGAATGAGATCTGAAAACATCTGCCTTTTATTCAGACAACGGAACCTGGGACCGTTGGGAAATGAAACCGAGAGAGACCTTGAGGAGAGCGCTAAATTTCCAGCTTCTCATAACACTGTGGCAACCTGTGGATAGGCTGGATTTCAACTGGACAGTTGGATACTGAGGGGGGGAGTTCTGAAATGCCTTTGTGATGTAATCCTTTACAAACTTAACCTTTAGACCTTGTTTTGCTCTCTTGCCATCACTAACTCTCAATAAAAGTTCCTTTTGAAATAATGCCTGTTTCAAGAGTTCTGCTCTCTTGGGAGATCTAGTTGAGGCTGGTCCTTAAATATCTGGTATGCTTCTCTGTTTGTTAGGGAATGCCCTCTGATAGGACCCCAGAAGTGGACCTTGTTGGTTGCATCAATCTGGAACACCAATCCACTCCCTTCCAAAGATCCAGCTACCCTAACTTTACTACCATCCATGTTTGTAAGGTTTTTGGGAGTCAAAGTCCACAAAGCCCAAAGTTCCCAAGGTTAAGAAACACTGTTCTAGATTTTCTTCCTTTTTTATATTTTATTTATTTTATATATAAAATACGAAGAAAAATAGAAATAAGAGATTAGGGGAAGGAAAAGGGGAGGGGAAAAATAAAATGTGAAGTACAAGGAAAAACAGAAAAAAAGGTATTGACTTCTGATTCTTGTTAGTGCAGTACCAGATAAAAAAACTGTAAGGCCCCGCCTCAGCTGAATCTCTCAAGAAAGCAGAACTCTTGAAACTGGCATCATTTCAACAGGAACTTTTATTGAGAGTTAGTAGAAAGCAAGAGAAGTCGGGCAGGATGTGAAAAGCCCACAAGAATTCACTAGGTCACACACCAAATTTACAACCCCTCCCAACTGCCCACTCCATAGGAGCCAATCCAGAGGCATTAAAATATTGTGAGAACTCCGGACAGAGACATTGATAAGAAGATGTTTCCTAGACATATTTTCCGTCGTGAAGTGGAGCAGATGGCCTCAGGTAATTCCTTCCCCCGTTACATTCCCCAGAAAGACACATCAAAGCAAAGAGGAATTGAGTAAACAAAGCAAAGCTAATAAACACAGTACAGGAGAGGAAAGTGCCAAAGGGTTCCCCTCCCCTTACACATGGCAATGTCCTGACAGAGATCTATAGGGACCTGATATACTGCCCCCCCCCCCTAAAAGAAGGAGAAATCCACCTGGAGCAGAGCAAAACAATAAAGGGGACAGAACAAAATAATACAGTTAGTTAGGTTTATCTGGGTAAAGAGCAGTTTGAGCAGTTTAGGGGCTCTAACATGTTTCTTGTGAACCCGCTCATTTTGGGAAGCGGGGAGGTCCTTCCATGCTATGAGGTATTGTATTGTTCCATGGTATTTATGAGAATCAAGGATCTCTTTAATTTCAAAATGTTGCTCACCTTATACCATGATGTGTTGTGGCTTTGGGAGGCCCACTGGCCATAAAGGCACGTCACTTCAGGTTTTAGAAGACTGCAATGAAACAAAGGGTTAACCTGCCTTAATGTTTTTGGTAGTTTTAGCTCTACTATGACAGGGTTTATAATACATGTGATAGGGAAAGGTCCCACAAATTTTGGGCCTAAGTTTTTAGAGGGTTGTAGGGATTGGAGATAACGGGTAGATAGATTGACTCCATCTCCAATGTGGAACAGTTTAGGTTCCACTCTTTTCTTGTCTACTTGTGCCTTGTAGGCTGCTCTGGTTTTGTCTTTGCAAATGACTGGGCATATATTTTTCAACTGGTCAATCCATTCCTTCAACAAGGGAATGGTGGGCTTGTTAGCTGGAAGCTTGGACATTGGATTAAAGTCTTGCCCTGTGGCCAATCTGAAAGGGGTGAAGCCAGTGCTAGTGTGTACAGCAGGGGTGTCAAACTCAATTTCATTGAGGGCCGCATCAGCATTGCGGTTGCCCTCAGGGGGCCAGGTGGGTAGGGCCAGGGAGGGAGTGGCCTACTGGGTGGGCATGGCTAGAGTGGGTATGGCCTACTGGGTGGGCATGGTCAGCTCTACATCATTCGCATCAAGGGTGCCTGTGGGGGCCCGGGCAGGAGTGGGACAGATCTGAGGGTCTCTGGCAGAAGGAGGGTCTCTGGGCCAGGGCCAAGGCAGCGGGGGCCGTTCCCTCACTGTTTCCAGGATGGCTTCGTGGGCTGCATGAAACCACTTTGCGGGCCGGATCCAGCCCCCGGGCCTTGTGTTTGACATGTCTGGTGTACAGCATTGTTATAAGCAATTTCTGCAAAAGGCAAGTGGTCGGTCCAGTTATCTGGTTGATAATTAATAAACCATCTCATATATTGTTCAAGAACTGAGTTTGTTCATTCTGTCCCCGCCCCACCAATCATTTGAGGATGATGACTGGAACTCAGGTCCTGATCCATCCCTGACAGGTCCACAAAGTCTCTCCAGAACTTATAAGTGAATTGGACCCCCCTATCCAAAATTATTCAACGTGGGGCCCCATGTAAGCGATAGATGTGATGGAGGAACAGCTTTGCCAGGGTGTTTGCTGTGGGGATCTTCTAGCATGCGATGAAGTGGACCTATTTGGAGAACAGGTCTCTCATGACCCAGATAACTGTATTTCCCACACTTTCTGGCAGCTCTACAATAAAATCCATAGAAATTTCTCTCCAGGGTGCTGAAGGGTCAGTAACTGGCTGCAGGAGGCCTGGAATTTTCCCTTGCCTCCACTTGGCTGCTGCGCAGATGGGGCAGCTAGCCACATAGCTTTCAATGTCCTTCTTTAGGGATGGTCACCAAAACTGCCTCTTTAAGAGATGCAGGGTTTTTACAAATGGGAAGTGCCCTGCCAGTTTTGAATTGTGGCAAGTTTGCATAGACTTTAGCTTTTGACTGGCAGGGATGTAGAATTTGCTCCCTACCCAGGCTAACAGGCTGCATCTAGCCTTGGTCATTCTCGTGGAGTAGCACTTCCCTACAGCCACATCACTGGCATTGGCCTCAATCATGAAAGGCTTTTCAGGGTCTGGATGTCTCAACTGGTTTGGTGGAAAAAAGTCTCTTTACCTTTTTGAACACTGCTTGGCATTCCATAGTCCATTTTAGCAATTGGCTAGGTTTCTGTTTGTCCACCCCCTTTGTGTTTAGTAAGTTGGTGATGCAAAGGAGGCGATGAACTACCTGTAAAAGTTTGCAAAGCTGAGGAAGCTTTGTAGCTGCTTCCTGGTGTGTGTGTGTGTGTGTGTGGAAGATTACCCACTCTAAGACCACCTGTACTTTCTCTGGTTCCATTTCCACCCCTTCATGGGAAATGCGATAGCCCATTCAATCTTTTCTTTGTGGAATTTGCATTTTGAGATTTTAGCATACAGTTTAGCAGCCCAGAGTTTGTTCAGGACTGCTCTGACCAGTTTCACATGTTCGGCTTTTGTTTCTGTGTAAATTAATATGTCACCAAGGTACACTAAGAACCCCTTGTACAGGTGCTTGTGAAGTACTTTGTTTATCAGCTGCATAAAGACAGCAGGGGCCCCTTGCAGTTCAAACAGGAGCACCTTGAATTGAAAATAGCCTAGTTGGCAGTTAAAAGCAGTCTTCCATTCATCCCCCTCCTTAATCCTGACCCAGTAGTATGTCTCATGCAAGTCCAGTTTGGAGAATATTTTCCCTTTTGAAAGATGGGCTAGCATATCCTTCATGAGAGGGAAGGATACACATTTTCTACACACACTGCATCCAGACCTCTTTAGTCTACACAGAGACGAAGAGACCCATCTTTCTTTCAGAACAGAACCAGGTTGGCCATACTGGGTTTAGCCGGTTGTATGAACCCCCTGGCTACTTTCTTGTCTATAAATTTGTGCATGTATCTATAAATAGCTCCCATGGGGTCATCAAGTACGGCTTTGGCTTTGGCAGCTTGGCCCCTGGGACAATCTCTGTGGCACAGTCTGTGGGCCGGGGGGAGGGGGAGCTCATCCAAGCCCTTCTTACTAAATACATCAGCTAGATTGTGGTATTCTAACAGTATGCCCTGCAGCACTTGGCCCTTCGAAGCAGCCCCCACCTTTTGGCTGGACACTTTATTTGCCTTGTGGCTTCTGTTGCATGGTGTTTGTTCTTTCTTTGAGAACTTTAGAAGCCACTTCCTACAATCCACTCACAGGTTCCATTTCTTGAGCCAGGTTAGCCCTAGGAGCAGGGACTATTCCATCTCAAGTGCCACAATAAAAGTCAAAGTCTCAGAGTGGCTGCCCAGGGATTCAGTGATAAAAGTGGCTGGGATGCCCCTGGCAACTGACCCATCTATTTGGCAAAATGTGTTTGGGTTCTTTAACTTCCTCAGGCAGAACCCCAATTTTCCTACTAAGGTTGGGTGTCAACGCTGCTAACATCAAATGTTATTGCTTGACAAGAGATGAAGAAGTAGCTATTTCTTATGACTTGTGTATTGCTTTAAGACTTGTGTATTGTTTTAGTTTAAAATTGGTGGGAGGGAAGAGTAGGAATGCACTTTGAAGGCCATTTGTCTCTCTAAAGAAGATAAGACTTTGGCGGTTCTTCTAATGGAAGGGAAGCTGATTCTTTAAATTAATTGGAGAATATGATTAATGACAAAATTAGAAAGGTGGAGAATTGTGTTTAATATATTGTGCAAGGGGCAGAATTTCAGATTCCAGCTTCCTTCGAGCAAGCATTTGCATTTGTATTAGGCTAATAAAGGATTTTTAAGGTAAACAATGCCTCAGAGTCACTTGAAAAGCCCATACGTCAGAAACTTGACATTGGGCATATTAAGCATCAGATGCACCCCAAGTCTAGCACAGGCTTTAGGGCCACTTTCTTCCCCAAGCTTGGGATTAATTGTTCTATGGATATGGCTACTGCCATGATCAGCCCACTTATCAGGGGGTCATCATCATGATAATTTGAACCTCCACTTTAAGACCTCCCTCCACTTTAAGACCTGGACCCCTCGTGGTAGCAGATCAAACCCATTATGAAGTGAAACGTATTCTTGACTCTAGAATCTTTAAGGGAAAATTGCAATACCTAGTACAGTGGAAGGGATACCCATTGTCTGAAGCCACTTGGGTGAAATCTACTGATGTGAAAGCTGACAGACTTATCAAAAGGTTTCATGAGAAACACCCCAACAAACCAAAAGCCAATTCCTAACTTGTGTTTTGTTTACATTACAAGATCTGTCTTTTTTCTAAGAGGGGGGCAGATGTCAACGCTGCTAACATCGAATGTTATTGCTTGACAAGAGATGAAGAAGTAGCTATTTCTTATGTTAAACTTGTGTATTGCTTTAAGACTTGTGTATTGTTTTAGTTTAAAATTGGTGGGAAGGAAAAGTAGGAATGCACTTTGAAGGCCATTTGTCTCTCTAAAGAAGATAAGACTTTGGCGGTTCTTCTAACGGAAGGGAAGCTGATTCTTTAAATTAATTGGAGAATACGATTAATGACAAAATTAGAAAGGTGGAGAATTGTGTTTAATATATTGTGCAAGGGGCGGAGATTTCAGATTCCAGCTTCCTTCAAGCAAGCATTTGCCGGTGTATTAGGCTAATAAAGAGCCTTGGTGAGCCTTGGTGGAGCAGTGGGCTAATGCCTCTTTTAAGTAACACCAGCTGCCTGCAATTAGTGCAGGTTCGCATCCCACCAGGCTCAAGGTTGACTCAGCCTTCCATCCTTCCGAGGTAGGGAAAATGAGGACCCAGATTGTTGGGGGCAATAAGCTGATTTTGTAATAATGCCGCTTAGGGTGTGTGTGAAAGCCCTAATAAGCAGGCATATACATAGAATGAAGGCTACTGCTAAGCTTGTAAGCTGCCCTGAGTCTTCAGAGAAGGGCGGGATATAAATGGAATTAAAATAAAAAATAAAATAAAAAATAAAGGACTTTTAAGGTAAACAATGCCTCAGAGTCACTTGAAAAGCCCATACATCAAGCTGGAATCCACTCTACTTTTTAAACTAATTAAGGAGTCCCGACCTCCCGTCACTGTCTCCAAGCTTTGAAGGCAGTCTGGCAAAGAGCTGGGGAAGATCCCATAATGGAAGGAGTAAAATTGCCTGAAGCCAGCTCCCCGGCACCAGCAGCCACCACAGTGGGGGAAGGGCCAGCTAAGAAGCTGGCAAGGAAAGAGTTTCAGCAATCCTCCCAGCTGGGAGCTGGACCGAAAGAACCAGGAGACTGGATTAAGCCCAGCAGAGACTCCAGGAGCCTTGGAGCAGCCAGGCCAGCTGAAATTGAATACTCGGGTGAGTGGAAAATCCTGTCTGTAGATCAGACTGCTTGACAGATCCAGGAGTCCCCTGCTAAGCCCTCCATATCCATAGAGACAGAGGACCCCAGCCTGGGGCTTCTGCAGCAATGGGAGATTAGGAAGCCCCCACAAGTGAAAGGCCAACAACCTCTGAGTTTGCCCCAGCTAACAGAAGCCTTGCAACAGCTAGGGGTGGTACAGAAGCCTGGAGATCAGGAGCTGGTGGGAAGACAACAGCAAGGGTGGCAGCAGCAGGACCCAGATGTGCAACCCTGAATGTACAGCAGGGCCAGAGGGGCCAGCAGCGGGGGTCCCTGGCAGCCATTAAATCAGCAGCCACTGGAAACACAACAACAGCAGTGGGGGCCCTGCCAGCCGGTGAATCAACAACCAGGAGGGGGCCAGCAGCAGTGGGACTCCCAGCAACAGTTGATTCAACAACCAAGGGGGGGACAGCAGCAATGGGGGCCCCAGCAGCTATTGAGCCAACAACTAGGGTGGGGCCAGCAGCAATGGGGGCCCAGCAAGCAACAACAACAACTTTATTGATTAGCCCTTGGGCCATATCAAAGTGCAAAGTTCCAGCAACAAATCGTCACCAAAACTTGATAAAAGCAATCCAAAATGGAATTTGATAAAATACAATTTAAAATGGAATTAAATAAGATACAATTTAAGATGAAATAGTAATAAAATACAATTTAAGATATAGATAAAATATAACATTATATTTCAGAGTCGCCCTTGCAATCTACCCCAATCAGTCCCACATATGCAGATTTTAACCGGATCATTTTGTTTAAATACTGTGCTACGTTAAATGTTATTTTCAAGTTCTGACCGGACATAAGATATTTTGATATGGGGATCCCAATGGGTGATTTGTTTGGTATATAGACCAAGATACCTGTCTCTCACCCTCTTATACAGACAACAGTCAAATAGGATGTGAGCCAGGTCCTCTACCTCTGTCGCTCCGCAAATGCAGAGACGCTCATTGTACAGTATAGCATGAAATCTCCCACATCTGACCATTGTGTCAAGCTGTTTGAATCTCACTCTCGTAAACATCTCCCTAAGATGTTTTGGGAGTTGTGACTTCAAATAACTGTCCACTTGAAAAGTACATTTGTATTTACTCAGCCATTTCAAGTTACCCACCCTACTAAGGATAGCTATATCAGTTTGTGCTTCTATATCCTTAATTCTTTGGGCAACTCTTTTTTTAGATTGTTCTCCTGTTATGCAAGAAACAGGAATGCCACAGCTTCTTACAAAATTTGTTAGTTTGGTGATCCAGGAGATTTGTGATTGTAGTTTTATTTGCTCTAGTAGGCATAATTTGTGGAGTCTATCAGTCTCCATTTCATTAACTTAGGGGGCCCAGCAAGCAATGATGAGCCCACCCTTCAGAACAACCTTCGATGGGGACCCAGAGAAACTGATATTTTTCCTCAACCAAGTATGCTCTCACTTGAATCGCTGGTGTCACTCTTACCTGGACCCAGGTGTGATGGTCAATGTGATTGCATCCAACCTAGAGGGAGAAGCATCTGAATGGTTGAACAATTTATATAATGATCAGGCCCCTGAATTGGAGGACCCCCACCTTTTCCTCCTCAGGCTGAGGGAAAGATTTGAGGACCCATCCATTGCCCTCAAAGCAGAAGAACAAATCCATAAGATAAAGCAAGCTGGCCAGCCTGTCCTAGAGTATGTGCGGGAGTTTCGAAAGATGGCAGGAAGGATAGAGAGATGGCCTGAGCAATCAATGATTCATCTTTTTAGAGAAGGGTTAGATGACCACCTCTCTCAGGCATGTATCTATCAAGCTGTACCCGACCAGCTGCATGAATGGTATCAGGCAGTGGTGAAATTAGATGTCCAGCTCGCCCACTATAAAAAACCTCCCCCACCTGAAACTGCACCAAAACCAGGATCCAGATGGCTACTACCATTCCGAAAACCTCCAATGTCTGCTACTGCCAAAAGACCTAGACCACTTACAAGTCCTCCAATCAAGTGCTTTCAATGTGGACCACGGGGACATCGAGCAGCGAACTGCCCAGTTCCTTACCCACAACAGCAGAGTAGACTAGAACCAACAACAAGGAATTGAGAGAAAAGTCCAAATGGGTTACCCAGGAGCCCGTTACCCAGTTTATGTTCCCTACCCAGGAGGACACTGCCCCACCGAACGGGCCCACACCCACTTTACCCAGTTTTGACAGCAACAATGAAGGGGAGAATGACCCGATGGTGAGTCAACACATCCTAACTTTTTTATTGCCTGCTAAACTCATAATCACTAAGTCAGGGGCACAAGTAGACATGAAAGTGCTACTTGATACCGGCTACTCCCGATGCATAATTAGCCTGTCATGTGCCTTGAGACTGGGCATATGGGCCAAGCCACTCTCCAAACCTGTGAGGTTTGAGCAAGCTGATGGCTCCCTAATGGGAGGGACTTTAGTCACGCAATTAACAGAAAGCTTACACCTGGAGATTATTCGCTTCCTATTAGCTCCAAAGATATCTGAGACTGTGATCCTAGGATTAGCCTGGCTAGACAAATGGAAGCCGCTTATCTGGTGGGAAAAAGGAATGAGAACTGTGAGATTATCCATAGGGCCTGATCCCCCCATTGATTCAACAGGTGTTACAGGGGATTTTAGCCCACCCAATGAGCAAGCGCACATGGCTGCCTTATGGCCTCCTGGCAAACTCCTCATCCCCGGTGAGTACCAGGACCTAAAGGAGGTGTTTAGTGAGAATGAATGAGATACCTTGCCTCCTCACCATCCCAATGATTGTTCCATTGAACTGTTACCAGGGGCCAAACTCCCCCGACCAAGAATGTATGCTATGTCCCCCCTTGAAATGGAGGAGATGCAGCGATATGTGGATACAAACCTAGCGAGGGGATTCATCGAATGGGCCAAGTCTACTGTGGGAGCCCCATGGTACCGTATGTGCCACCATTAAAAGAATCCCAGGAAAGACACCAGGGTTATTGCAACCGGTGGCCGAACCTTCTCAACCATGGGAAGAAATATCTATGGGAAGAAATATCTATGGACCTACCCAACAATAGAGGAAATACTGTTATTTGGACTGTGATAGACCTATTTTCAAAACAGGCTCACTTTATCACCTGCAAAGGACTTCCATCAGCTCAACACCTGA
The DNA here is from genome assembly GCA_024449315.1 of Daboia siamensis. Lineage (NCBI taxonomy): Eukaryota > Metazoa > Chordata > Lepidosauria > Squamata > Viperidae > Daboia > Daboia siamensis. Next base: position 563,602 of record JAKJMR010000722.1, read on the forward strand.
CTAAGTTGTTCCTAAAACATATCTATCGACTACATGGCACCCCTAAGTGAATAATTTCGGACAGAGGGGTGCAGTTCACAGCAAAAGTTTGGAGAAACTTTCTTAAATTAATTGGATCATCTCAAGGCCTATCAACTCCTTTTTGCCTGGTTACTAACGGAGTCGCAGAGTCCGCCAACAAAATGGTGGAACAATACCTTAGATACTACTTCTCTTACCAAAAAACAAACTGGACCGACCTCCTCCCGTTTGCAGAAGTGGCTTACAATAATTCAGTACATAGCTGCACTGGCTACACTCCTTTTTTTGTAGCCACAGGGAAAGAATTCATCCCCATACCGGAATACCCTCAGTTACCCTCCGCTTCCCAGACTCTTGATCAGTGGGTGAGGAGTTGGGAAGAAGTTTGGAAAAATAAAAAGGCAGCCTTAAAAAAGACTTTTGAGACCTACAAAAAGCAACCTGACAAAAAGAGAGCTCCCAAAGAACATTCCAAGTAGGGGAAAAGGTCTATTTGTCGACCAAATACCTACGCCTGAAACTACCCAACAAGAAATTGGGACTGAATTCTTGGGGTCTTCCCCCATTGTGAAAATCATCAACCCAGTCACAGTGAAATTAAAACTACCTAGACTTTTGGGGAAAATAGACCCGGTGTTCCATTGTAGCTTGCTGAAACCTTTTCGAACCTCCACTTTAAGACCTCCCCCTAAGAAAGCACCTGGACCCCTCATGGTAGCAGGTCAAACCCATTATGAAGTGAAACATATTCTTAACTCTAGAATCTTTAAGGGAAATTTGCAATACCTAGTAGAGTGGAAGGGATACCCATTGTCTGAAGCCACTTGGGTGAAATCTACTGATGTGAAAGCTGACAGACTTATCAAAAGGTTTTATGAGAAACACCCCAACAAACCAAAAGCCAATTCCTAACTTGTGTTTTGTTTACATAACAGGATCTGTCCTTTTTCTAAGGGGGGGCCAGATGTCAACGCTGCTAACATCGAATGTTATTGCTTGACAAGAGATGAAGAAGTAGCTATTTCTTATGTTAAACTTGTGTATTGTTTTAAGACTTATGTATTGTTTTAGTTTAAAATTGGTGGGAGGGAAGAGTAGGAATGCACTTTGAAGGCCATTTGTCTCTCTAAAGAAGATAAAGACTTTGGCGGTTCTTCTAACGGAAGGGAAGCTGATTCTTTAAATTAATTGGAGAATATGATTAATAACAATATTAGAAAGGTGGAGAATTGTGTTTTGTATATATATATATATATATATATATATAAAAGTTTTACAATTTTTAAATACAATAAACTCCCTCCTCCCCCTCCCCTCTCCCCACCCCTCCCCTCCCCTCCTCTCCCCCCTCCCCGACTTTCCAGAGCTGAATACAGGGTATAATAATACAAACATAAGCTAAAATATGCTAACAACAAAAATAAAACATTAAGTTCTATCGGACTTTCTCCATAGTCATAATATTAATAAAATAACGAATAACTAATCATACATCATAAAAATCCACTACTTATTCAAATGCTAAATGAAAATTTTTAGTCCCATATTTATTCTGAATATATTCAATCCATCTTCTCCATTCCACAATATATCTCTGTTGCGATTGGTCTTTCAAATATGCTGAAATCTTTGCCGTTTCCGCCAAGTTGGAAACTTTCAAAGTCCACTCTTCTATAGTCGGCAATTCCTCCTTCTTCCAATATTGCGCAACTAAAGGTCTTGCCGCCGTAATTAGATGCAACATCAACTTAGTATCTATAACAGTAGTATCTGTAATAATACTGAATAAAAACAATTGTGGAGAAAACTTTATCCTTTTCTTAAATATCTTTTGCATATTCCACCAAATTTTAATCCAAAAGGCTTTAACCTTTTTACAAGTCCACCATATATGAAAATATGTTGCATCCTTAGAACCACACCTCCAACATTTGGGCTGGCAGTTTGGATACATGCTTGCTAATTTTTTAGGGTCTAAGTGCCACCTATAAAACATTTTATAAAAATTTTCTCTTAAATTTTGGGCCTGTGTAAATTTTACATTTCTAACCCAAATCTTTTCCCAAGTATTCATTGTTATAACTTCTTGAAAGTTCTGGGCCCACTTTATCATACAATCTTTAACAAGTTCCGTTTCCGAGTCAATTTCTATCAATGCATTATATATCCTTTTTATATGTGCTTGACCTTGATCTCTAATTTGTTTTACCAAATTTTCATCACTCATCGAAAAGCCAGCTTTCTGGTCCTCTTTCCATCTTGCCTGTAATTGCCCATACTGGAACCAAGTTTGTACAATCTTTTCTTCTTTTAAAATATTATATGGCTTATAATTCTGTTGTAGAATTGATGGAGATAATAATGCAATATGGGAAGGTTTCTGGATTCAAGGTTAATATAGAAAAAACTAAAATGTTGTCTAAGAATATAACAGTATCACAAAAGGCTGTTTTAGAAGGATTAACTGGATTTGAAATAGTTAAAAGGGTTAAATACTCGGGGGTATATTTGTCACCCTCAAATGCAAAGTTATATAAAAATAATTATGAAAAGTTATGGGTAAAAGTTCAAAAAGAATTGGATAGTTGGAAAAAATTACAATTGTCTTTATTGGGAAGAATTGCAGCAGTGAAAATGAATGTCTTGCCAAAATTTTTATTTTTATTTCAAATGATACCTATTCTTAAAAAGGATTCAAATCTGGAGAAATGGCAAAAGGGTATTAATAAATTTGTTTGGGCAGGGAAAAGGCCACGAGTTGAATTTAAGATTATGCAGGACACGTGTGAGAGAACTGGTCTCAAAATGCCTAACCTTAAATTATACTATGAAGCTGCTGCTTTGTCAGCAATAAGTGATTGGATTAATTTATCACAAGGAAGACTATTAAATCTTGAAGGTTATGATTTACTATTTGGCTGGCATGCGTACCTATTGTATGATAAGAAGGTGGATAAGGTGTTTAAAGTGCATATTTTAAGATATGCTCTGTTGCGAGTTTGGAAAAAGTATAGATATAAGTTAAATTATAAGATACCTCTTTGGGCAATACCGAAACACGCAATAGAAAATATAAATGTTGGGTTTAAACATGATGTGATTACATATAAGGAAATTCTAAGTCTGGAAAGGAATGTATGGCATTTAAAGCCGTATAATCTCCTACGAGGAGAAAAGATTGTTCAAACCTGGTTTCAGTATGGGCAATTACAGGCCAGGTGGAAAGAAGATCAGAAAACTGGTTTCTTAATGACTGATGAAAATTTGGTAAAGCAAATTAGAAATCAGGATCAAGCACATATTAAACGGATATATCTTGCACTGATAGAAATTGATTCAGAGACAGAACTTGTTAAAGATTGTATGATAAAGTGGTCTCAGAATTTTCAAGAAGTTATTACAATGGATATTTGGGAAAAGATTTGGGTGAGAAATGTAAAATTTACACAGCCCCAAACTTTAAAAGAGAATTTTTATAAAATGTTTTATAGGTGGCACTTAGACCCTAAAAAATTAGCAAGTATGTATCCGAACTACCAGCCTAAGTGTTGGAGGTGTGGTGGTGAAGATGCAACGTATTTTCATATATGGTGGACCTGTAAAAAGGTTAAAGCTTTTTGGATTAAAATTTGGTGGAATATGCAGAAGATATTTAAGAGAAGGATAAAGTTTTGTCCGCAATTGTTTTTATTGGGTATTGTTACTGATACTACTGTTGTGGACACTAAGTTGATGTTGAATTTAATTATGGCAGCAAGACTTTTAGTAGGGCAATATTGGAAGAAGGAAGAACTGCCGACTATAGAAGAATGGACTCTAAAGGTTTCTAACCTGGCGGAAATGGCAAAGATCTCAGCGTATTTGAAAGACCATTTGCAACAGAGATATATCGTGGAGTGAAAAAAATGGATTGATTACATCCAGAATAAATATGGGACTAAAAAGTTTCATTTAGCATTTGAATAAATATTGATGGGATATTTATATTGCTTGTAGTCATATTATAAGAGTTAAAGTGTGATAGATTTAATAATCTATTGTTGTTTGCTTAGGGTAGAATATGTTTGTTTTTACTTTTATACCTTGTATTTAGCTCTGGGAAGTTGGAGAGGGGGGAAGGGGAGGGAGGGAAGGTTGGGGTGGGTTGGGTAGGGAGGGGTGGGTTGGGGGGGTGGGTTGGAAGGGGTTTTGTTTTGTGAAAGATAAAATGTACTGAAAAACTTTTCAATAAAAAAAAAAGAATACATTTCACTTCATAATGGGTCTGACCTGCTACCATGAGGGGTCCAGGGTTTTGTTTTGTTAAAGATAAAATGTACTGAAAAACTTTTCAATTAAAAAAAAATATTATATGGCTTTAATTGCCATACATTCCTTTCTAAACTTAAAATTTCCTTATATGTAGTCTCATCCTGTTTAAATCCCACATTTATATTTTCTATTGCATGTTTAGGTATTGCCCAAATTGGTATCTTATAATTTAACTTATGTCTATACTTTTTCCAAACTCGCAACAGAGCATACCTTAATTTATGTATCTTAAACACATTATCCACCTTCTTATCATACAATAAATATGCATGCCAACCAAATAACAAATCATGACCCTCAAGATTTAATAATCTCCCTTGTGTTAAATTAAACCAGTCACTTATCGATGACAAAGCAGCAGCCTCATAATATAATTTAAAATTAGACATTTTGAGACCTCCTCTTTCACGTGTATCTTGCATTATCTTAAATTTAACTTGTGGCTTTTTCCCTGCCCAAACAAATTTATTAATTCCTTTTTGCCATTCCTCCAAATTTAAATCCTTTTTAAGTATAGGTATCATTTGAAACAAAAACAAAAATTTTGGCAAAACATTCATCTTCACTGCTGCAATTCTTCCCAATAAAGACAGTTGTAATTTTTTCCAACTATCTAGTTCTTTTTGTATTTTTCCCCATAACATTTCATAATTATTTTTATATAACTTCACATTTGAGGCTGACAGATATATCCCCAAATATTTAATCTTTTTAACTATTTCAAATCCCGTTAACTCTTTTAGAACAGCCTTTTGTACTGTCTAAGAATAGTCATATTCTTAGACAGTATTTTAGATTTTTGTGTATTTATCTTAAATCCAGAAACTTTCCCATATAACATTATTATCTCCCATTAATTCTACAACTGAATAATCCGGCTGAGTTACTGTAATAACCAGGTCGTCCGCAAATGCCCTCAATCTGTAATCCTGATCTCTTATTTGAATTCCCCTAATTTTATCTGAGTCTCGTATTTTAATCAGTAATATTTCCAATGTTAAGAAAAACAATAAAGGTGACAGCGGACACCCCTGTCTTGTACCCTTTTCAATATTACATAATTCTGTCAGACTGTTATTTACTATTATACGAGCTGTTTGCTTCTGATATATTGCCCTAACAGGTTGTAAAAAAGTTTCCCCAAATTCCATTTTCTTTAATACTTTCATCAAAAATTGCCAGTCCAATTGATCAAAAGCTTTTTCAGCATCCAAAAAGATCAGCGCTACGGGGATCTGATTATTTCTTTCCAAGAATTCCAATAAATCTACAATATGTCTCACATTATTCTTCATTTGTCTACCACTTATAAATCCAGTTTGATCACTATGAATCACTTGCTGCATTACCTTCATTAATCTATTGGCTAAAATTTTTGCAAATATCTTATAGTCAGTATTTAAAAGCAATATTGGTCTGTAGTTTTTAGCTTGGGTAGCATTCTGATCTTCCTTCGGAATCAACAAAATAAAGGCAGTTTTCCATGATGGAGGACTCCTCCTCCCAATTGAATTGTCTTAAACAGTTCTCTTATGGTTTCCACCATTTCTAACTGTAAATTTTTATAGTAAACAGCAGTCAAACCGTCAGTTCCCGGTGCTTTACCCACTTTTAATTGTTTAATTGCTAAAAAATTTGTTCATCATCTTCTGCATCCCTTCTTTTTGTTCTTGTGTAAGAACAGGAATATTAGCTTTCCGCAAATATTCATCTATATCTACATCTCTAATCTTATCTCTAGCATACAACTTAGAATAAAAATCAACAAAAGTCTTTTTAGTAAGATTCTGCTGGTATACTACTTTACCCTTATGTTCTATTCTATCTATATTACAAGCTCTAACGAGTAAGCTAACCATCTACCCAGTTTATTAGCATTACAAAAAGTGTTATGCCTAGCATACCATAGGTTAGTTGCCACTTGATCTGCCATTAACATATCAAACTGGCCCCTT
>JAKJMR010000722.1:570288-595511 GCA_024449315.1 Daboia siamensis
CTTTTCTTAAATATCTTTTGCATATTCCACCAAATTTTAATCCAAAAGGCTTTAACCTTTTTACAAGTCCACCATATATGAAAATATGTTGCATCCTTAGAACCACACCTCCAACATTTGGGCTGGCAGTTTGGATACATGCTTGCTAATTTTTTAGGGTCTAAGTGCCACCTATAAAACATTTTATAAAAATTTTCTCTTAAATTTTGGGCCTGTGTAAATTTTACATTTCTAACCCAAATCTTTTCCCAAGTATTCATTGTTATAACTTCTTGAAAGTTCTGGGCCCACTTTATCATACAATCTTTAACAAGTTCCGTTTCCGAGTCAATTTCTATCAATGCATTATATATCCTTTTTATATGTGCTTGACCTTGATCTCTAATTTGTTTTACCAAATTTTCATCACTCATCGAAAAGCCAGCTTTCTGGTCCTCTTTCCATCTTGCCTGTAATTGCCCATACTGGAACCAAGTTTGTACAATCTTTTCTTCTTTTAAAATATTATATGGCTTATAATTCTGTTGTAGAATTGATGGAGATAATAATGCAATATGGGAAGGTTTCTGGATTCAAGGTTAATATAGAAAAAACTAAAATGTTGTCTAAGAATATAACAGTATCACAAAAGGCTGTTTTAGAAGGATTAACTGGATTTGAAATAGTTAAAAGGGTTAAATACTCGGGGGTATATTTGTCACCCTCAAATGCAAAGTTATATAAAAATAATTATGAAAAGTTATGGGTAAAAGTTCAAAAAGAATTGGATAGTTGGAAAAAATTACAATTGTCTTTATTGGGAAGAATTGCAGCAGTGAAAATGAATGTCTTGCCAAAATTTTTATTTTTATTTCAAATGATACCTATTCTTAAAAAGGATTCAAATCTGGAGAAATGGCAAAAGGGTATTAATAAATTTGTTTGGGCAGGGAAAAGGCCACGAGTTGAATTTAAGATTATGCAGGACACGTGTGAGAGAACTGGTCTCAAAATGCCTAACCTTAAATTATACTATGAAGCTGCTGCTTTGTCAGCAATAAGTGATTGGATTAATTTATCACAAGGAAGACTATTAAATCTTGAAGGTTATGATTTACTATTTGGCTGGCATGCGTACCTATTGTATGATAAGAAGGTGGATAAGGTGTTTAAAGTGCATATTTTAAGATATGCTCTGTTGCGAGTTTGGAAAAAGTATAGATATAAGTTAAATTATAAGATACCTCTTTGGGCAATACCGAAACATGCAATAGAAAATATAAATGTTGGGTTTAAACATGATGTGATTACATATAAGGAAATTCTAAGTCTGGAAAGGAATGTATGGCATTTAAAGCCGTATAATCTCCTACGAGGAGAAAAGATTGTTCAAACCTGGTTTCAGTATGGGCAATTACAGGCCAGGTGGAAAGAAGATCAGAAAACTGGTTTCTTAATGACTGATGAAAATTTGGTAAAGCAAATTAGAAATCAGGATCAAGCACATATTAAACGGATATATCTTGCACTGATAGAAATTGATTCAGAGACAGAACTTGTTAAAGATTGTATGATAAAGTGGTCTCAGAATTTTCAAGAAGTTATTACAATGGATATTTGGGAAAAGATTTGGGTGAGAAATGTAAAATTTACACAGCCCCAAACTTTAAAAGAGAATTTTTATAAAATGTTTTATAGGTGGCACTTAGACCCTAAAAAATTAGCAAGTATGTATCCGAACTACCAGCCTAAGTGTTGGAGGTGTGGTGGTGAAGATGCAACGTATTTTCATATATGGTGGACCTGTAAAAAGGTTAAAGCTTTTTGGATTAAAATTTGGTGGAATATGCAGAAGATATTTAAGAGAAGGATAAAGTTTTGTCCGCAATTGTTTTTATTGGGTATTGTTACTGATACTACTGTTGTGGACACTAAGTTGATGTTGAATTTAATTATGGCAGCAAGACTTTTAGTAGGGCAATATTGGAAGAAGGAAGAACTGCCGACTATAGAAGAATGGACTCTAAAGGTTTCTAACCTGGCGGAAATGGCAAAGATCTCAGCGTATTTGAAAGACCATTTGCAACAGAGATATATCGTGGAGTGAAAAAAATGGATTGATTACATCCAGAATAAATATGGGAATAAAAAGTTTCATTTAGCATTTGAATAAATATTGATGGGATATTTATATTGCTTGTAGTCATATTATAAGAGTTAAAGTGTGATAGATTTAATAATCTATTGTTGTTTGCTTAGGGTAGAATATGTTTGTTTTTACTTTTATACCTTGTATTTAGCTCTGGGAAGTTGGAGAGGGGGGAAGGGGAGGGAGGGAAGGTTGGGGTGGGTTGGGTAGGGAGGGGTGGGTTGGGGGGGTGGGTTGGAAGGGGTTTTGTTTTGTGAAAGATAAAATGTACTGAAAAACTTTTCAATAAAAAAAAAAGAATACATTTCACTTCATAATGGGTCTGACCTGCTACCATGAGGGGTCCAGGGTTTTGTTTTGTTAAAGATAAAATGTACTGAAAAACTTTTCAATTAAAAAAAAATATTATATGGCTTTAATTGCCATACATTCCTTTCTAAACTTAAAATTTCCTTATATGTAGTCTCATCCTGTTTAAATCCCACATTTATATTTTCTATTGCATGTTTAGGTATTGCCCAAATTGGTATCTTATAATTTAACTTATGTCTATACTTTTTCCAAACTCGCAACAGAGCATACCTTAATTTATGTATCTTAAACACATTATCCACCTTCTTATCATACAATAAATATGCATGCCAACCAAATAACAAATCATGACCCTCAAGATTTAATAATCTCCCTTGTGTTAAATTAAACCAGTCACTTATCGATGACAAAGCAGCAGCCTCATAATATAATTTAAAATTAGACATTTTGAGACCTCCTCTTTCACGTGTATCTTGCATTATCTTAAATTTAACTTGTGGCTTTTTCCCTGCCCAAACAAATTTATTAATTCCTTTTTGCCATTCCTCCAAATTTAAATCCTTTTTAAGTATAGGTATCATTTGAAACAAAAACAAAAATTTTGGCAAAACATTCATCTTCACTGCTGCAATTCTTCCCAATAAAGACAGTTGTAATTTTTTCCAACTATCTAGTTCTTTTTGTATTTTTCCCCATAACATTTCATAATTATTTTTATATAACTTCACATTTGAGGCTGACAGATATATCCCCAAATATTTAATCTTTTTAACTATTTCAAATCCCGTTAACTCTTTTAGAACAGCCTTTTGTACTGTCTAAGAATAGTCATATTCTTAGACAGTATTTTAGATTTTTGTGTATTTATCTTAAATCCAGAAACTTTCCCATATAACATTATTATCTCCCATTAATTCTACAACTGAATAATCCGGCTGAGTTACTGTAATAACCAGGTCGTCCGCAAATGCCCTCAATCTGTAATCCTGATCTCTTATTTGAATTCCCCTAATTTTATCTGAGTCTCGTATTTTAATCAGTAATATTTCCAATGTTAAGAAAAACAATAAAGGTGACAGCGGACACCCCTGTCTTGTACCCTTTTCAATATTACATAATTCTGTCAGACTGTTATTTACTATTATACGAGCTGTTTGCTTCTGATATATTGCCCTAACAGGTTGTAAAAAAGTTTCCCCAAATTCCATTTTCTTTAATACTTTCATCAAAAATTGCCAGTCCAATTGATCAAAAGCTTTTTCAGCATCCAAAAAGATCAGCGCTACGGGGATCTGATTATTTCTTTCCAAGAATTCCAATAAATCTACAATATGTCTCACATTATTCTTCATTTGTCTACCACTTATAAATCCAGTTTGATCACTATGAATCACTTGCTGCATTACCTTCATTAATCTATTGGCTAAAATTTTTGCAAATATCTTATAGTCAGTATTTAAAAGCAATATTGGTCTGTAGTTTTTAGCTTGGGTAGCATCCTGATCTTCCTTCGGAATCAACAAAATAAAGGCAGTTTTCCATGATGGAGGACTCCTCCTCCCAATTGAATTGTCTTAAACAGTTCTCTTATGGTTTCCACCATTTCTAACTGTAAATTTTTATAGTAAACAGCAGTCAAACCGTCAGTTCCCGGTGCTTTACCCACTTTTAATTGTTTAATTGCTAAAAAATTTGTTCATCATCTTCTGCATCCCTTCTTTTTGTTCTTGTGTAAGAACAGGAATATTAGCTTTCCGCAAATATTCATCTATATCTACATCTCTAATCTTATCTCTAGCATACAACTTAGAATAAAAATCAACAAAAGTCTTTTTAGTAAGATTCTGCTGGTATACTACTTTACCCTTATGTTCTATTCTATCTATATTACAAGCTCTAACGAGTAAGCTAACCATCTACCCAGTTTATTAGCATTACAAAAAGTGTTATGCCTAGCATACCATAGGTTAGTTGCCACTTGATCTGCCATTAACATATCAAACTGGCCCCTTAGTAAAGTAATTATCTCTTTGATCTTCCCATCAGATAGATTCAGAATTAAAGCCTTTTCTTTTTCCTTAATTTCATCCTCTAATTCTTTCCTCCTAAATTCCAATTTACATCTATGTTTATTGTTCAAATATATTATTATATTAATAATAATCATATAAGCTTTACTTGCATCCCAAACTACCTCAATAGAAGTACCTTTGTGCATATTAATTTTAAAAAATTCTTTCATCTGTTTTTTACACTCTGCCACATTTTCCTGATATCTAAACAAATTTTCATTTAAACACCAGGACCGTCTATCTCCATTATCTTTTTCTATCTCCAACCATACTGGACTATGATCAGATATAGTTCTTGGACAAATCTTGATCTTTTTAATCCAAGAAAAAAAAATCATTAGTAATTAATACAAAGTCAATCCTGGAGAAAGATTGATGCCTGTCAGAGAAAAAAGTAAAGTCATTTTCTTGCAAGTTCCTTTGTCTCCAAACATCTCTCAATTCCAAGTCATCCTTCATCTCAAAAAAAGATTTAGGCAGTTTAGCATGACTTGGCATAGTTTTAAAAAGACCTCCCTTGTCCATTTGTACATCCAAGACTCCATTCCAATCTCCCAATCAAAATACAAGATTTATAATCCCACTGGATGATCTTATTATGTAATAAATTGTAAAAATCTCCTTGCTGCTGATTAGGAGCATATAATCCAACCAAAAGCGTTTTCTTGCCTTCTATCAATAATTCAATTATAACATATCTTCCTTGTTTATCTGCTTCAATTAAACTCGCTGTTAAAGTATTCTTGACATAAATAACAACTCCATTTTTCTTATCAGGCGCAGAAGCAATAAACTGTGTGCCCAACCTAAAGTTTACCAAGTACTTTTGGTCAACCGCTCGAATATGTGTTTCCTGTAAGCAAATAACATCGTTTTTAAATTGCTTTAGATATTGAAATACTTTCTTTCTCTTATGTGGTGAATTTAGACCATTAACATTCCAGGTTAGAAGCTTTGTCGCCATCTCTTGCGACCTGAAGCTTTTGGAGCACCTCTTCCAACATCACCTGCACTCTCTTTGGCTTTGCTCCTCCCACTGCTTCACTGTAAGTAAGTTTTTGAGATGCAGTCATAGCTCTCTGCTGCTCTTGCTCTTGTCTCATTCGTCTGGCTGCAGCGCGTGTCATTCTTTGGTCTCTGACCTCCCCCATTGGTACTGAAATCTGATCCACTCCTGTAGCTTTCTGGAATTCTCCATCTTTCAACTGCATAACTCCTTCAGCACCTTGTATATTCTCGCTTTGTGGTTGACACTCCCCTTCGCCATTCTTCCTTTTAGATTCCAGAAGTGGTATGGGGCCTGCCTTCAAAATATTGGCATAAAAATCACGTGCCTGTAAAACTGTGAGAAGAAGATATCTCGTGCCTGCATGCATCACCACCATATCTACTGGGATCTCCCATCTAAACTGGATATCCCGTCTTCTTAATTCTTCTACCAGAAAAGCAAATTCTTTCCTTCTCCTTAAAATTCTTGGAGGGATCTCTTTCAAAATCAAAACTTCTTGCTCTGCAACTGTGAATTTATTATTATAAAAGGCTTGTATAACCTCATTTCTAATTGCTCTCTTTGTAAAATAAACCACCACATCTCTAGGTAACTTCCTTTGTCTTGCAATCCAGGAATTAACACGAAATATTTTATCTATATCCACCATAATACCTTCTGCTGAGCGCCCCAGAACCTGTTCAAGAGCTACTGAAAATACTTTTTTCAAATTTTCCTTAGGGTCTTCTTTCAAGCCTCTAATTCTCACAGCAAACTCCATCTCTCTGTACTGGACCAATAATAAATCGTCATCAATCTTTTCCATCACTATTTCAGCATCCGTCATTTTGGCATCTAATCTCATATTATTTTGGCTAAGTTCTTCCACTTTCTCATCCAAGTGTTCAATACAAACAGCCATGCCTTGAAATGCAAGTAAGATGTCTGCCCTTATTTCCGTATTCTTCTCCTCAATAAGCTCTGCTAATTGCTGAGATTGCTTTTTCAAAGCCTCTTGCAAAACATCCTGCAAATCTTTTATTGTCAAAGCTGGTGCGGGTGCCAGAGGGGGGGCATTAAAGCCTGTAATGAAGATTGCTGAACTGGCGAAGCCCTCGCACTTCTAGGAACTTTAGTAGACTTGGCAGCCATTTTCACCCACTTAATTCTATTGCACACTTTCACTTTCCGCACCACTTAAAAGTCTCCACAAACTTTACTGAGAAAGTTCAAACACTTGCTCTGACAGCATTCTCCTGCACAGCTCTGCCTGCGTTCAAGTAATCTAGAATTCACTCTCGCTAGCAGGGATGGTTGCAGCGTCCTGCTCTGCTCCAAAGCCTTGGAGCAGAAGCGTCCCGGAGTCTGGAGCAAACTCAGGCTTCGGGGGGGCTCAACCCTTCAACCACCAGAGAATTGTGTTTAATATATTGTGCAAGGGGTGGAGATTTCAGATTCCAGCTTCCTTCGAGCAAGCATTTGCCGGTGTATTAGGCTAATAAAGGACTTTTAAGGTAAACAATGCCTCAGAGTCACTTGAAAAGCCCATACGTTGGAAACTTTACATTGGGCATACTAAGCATCAGATGCACCCCAGGTCTAGCACAGGCTTTAGGGCCACTTTCTTCCCCAAGCTTAGGATTAACAGTTCTATGGATATGGCTACTGCCACGAACAGCCCACTTACCAGGATGTCGTCATCATAATTGCTGTCGGAGGGCCCTGGGTCTTCTTCCAATGGGGTCGGAGTTGCCTCTCCTGCTTTTGGAGGGAAGCAGAACTCCATGACCTCAGCACTCTTTAGAGCTGTGTCTTTGGTGTGCAGTGAGGGCTTCCCATTTCCCCACTGGCAGTCAATCTCCTTTCTTTGCTGGGGTCTTCATTCTATATTTGGCTACCCGTTGACCCTCTTTGCCACAGTTGAAGCAGGCAGTTGAATGTGGGAGTGTTGCCTGGGGTCTGGCCATGTCTCCTCTCCTCTCGGGTGGAGATCACCTTCACACACTGCCTGATTGGTAGTCATTTTGCATTTGGTCGATCTCTGCCTTCTCGGCCAGGATGCACCAGTCATGGAGGTGAGCCAGGGCTCCTCTGATGATGCAGGCATGGTATACATCATTGTTGAGCCCATCTTTGAAGCAGCTCACTAGGATGTCCTTCAGCCAGTTGAGGCAACATGCTAGGTCCTGGAATTCCTCAGTGTATTCAGCTTCTGGGAAATAACCCTGTCTCACCGTTTTGATGCTGTCTCTGGCTTTCCAGTCAGTCAGGGGATCCTCAAACCTCCATCTCAGCGCTGTCATAAAAAGTTTGAAATTCTGGAGCTCTGGATTTTTAGCATTGTGGAAAGTCACCATCCAGTGGGCCACGGATCGCTTTAGGGCTAGGGTGACCACTCTTACCTGAGCCCACTCAGTGGGAATATCTCACCCATACTCCTGCATATAGGTGAAGACATGGGCAAGAAGAATCCCATTTGTTGAGGATCCTTTCAAATTTGATGCCAAGGGAGTTGCCTTTCATTTCTGCTGGGGATCTATTCCCCCATGGGCCCTATGAGTATTTGTGTCCCCACTCAGTTCCCTCCAGAGAGTGTTGGCTGATATGGCAGTCACCCTCTCAACTGATTCAGCAGTCTCTGCCACCATCTACAGAAGGGGAGATTCCCCCCCATTTTGCCAGTCTCCCCTTTGTGCTGCTCACACTCCTCACTCACCTTTTCCCAGTGGGCTACAGCTCCATGCATTTGCATGGTTTGGAATGCCTTCATCATTCCATTTTTTTTTTTTTACCTCCGGAGAAGATAGTCGTGGCCCGCGGCTGAGCTAGAGAATGCAGGAGGTCGAGTTTCGGCTTGTTGAATCCTGAGGAGGCTGTTGCTTGCCGCATGGCCTTGGCTGGGCACTGGGAGTCCCCGGGGCCGTGACAACTTGCTGAGGCCGTGGGAGATGGCAATGTGGCGGTCCGGGTGGTCCAGGCCTGGGACCTGCGGCGGTCGCAACTTCTTTGAGGCCGCCGGAGATGAGTCGGGCGGCAAGGTATCTGGGGCCTAAAGTGGTTGGGATGATCCATGCGGCGAGGCACCTGGGGCCTGCAGTGACCGCGGTGACTCCTTTCGGGGCCGTTCGGGATGACAATTGGGCGGCGAGGCGCCTGGGATCTACGGCAGTCGGGATGCTCCGGTGAGACTTTTTGGGCCTACGACGACTGCAGGAACATCTCTTGAGGCCCGTTCGGGGCGATGATCCAGGCGGCGAGGCGCCCAGGGCCTGTGACAAACGTGATGATTTTCTTGAGGCCATTGATGATCCGGGCAGTGGGGTGTTTGGCCTGGGACGGCCGAGTGCCCAACTGACGATCGGATGGTGGACTTTCCCCTTCCATGGGGGGTGGAGACATGCCGACCGATGGGTCACGAGCTTTTCCTCCCCTGCGAAGTCCCTTTTGGGGCCGCTTTTTGGAGGATGGAGGCTGCCGACGATGCCACCCGAAGATTAGAAGATTGTGGTGAGACCACCCCATTTCCCTGGATGATATTTATATTCTGAGGCTTGCTATAGCCCTTTTTGGTCATGAGTTTAATTGGAGATGGGGATGGATGACTGGTTTGAATTTTATTGCTGCCATTTTACATCTGTGGTGGCTTTGGATGTGTTGTCGGTAGGACCTGGTGATGTTGGGCAGCAGGGGGACCCAGCTGTTGTTGACTGGGCCTGGAACCTGAAGCTAGAGACTTGATTACATCCATTCATCACTGCAACTATGGATGCCTCCACCGACAAATGCACTATTACTACCTCTCAGTCATCGGACTTTTCTTTTTCCCTCTCTGCGACCTGCCCGGAGCTGGATAGTGGCATTCCCTGATGCCGGAAGATCTTCTTGTCACTGTGAGAGGGTGACCTCGCTCGGGAGTCGCTGTCCAGCTCTGTAATTTTATCATCAATTGCCTTTGTATTGATTCCTGCCGATTCATTTCCTCCTGCTTTTAGCTTATTTTATCTTTTTATCTTATTGATGATTTATTCCACGGGCATATTGCTTGCCCTGAGAGATTCCCCCCTCTCCCAGGTGTGGCCCTCTGATTTGTGCCGCCGGTTCCTTAATGACGGATCCTGGGATCCCGAGAGGTGGCATGGCACAAAAAGGAGGCTTAGGGATTTTTTATGTAAACTTTTTAATGGGTTACGGAGGTCTTTCTCAGTCCAGGTTGGTAGATGGTCGTGGCGGTGGGGGGGGGGTGTCTTGGGGCCCGAGGGGATGGGGTGGGGACAGTGATCCCCACAGTGATTGGGAATGGTGGCAGACAGATGAACAGAGGGCCATATCGAAACTTGGGATCACGCCCCCACTATCTTCGAGTGGTGGCACGCTCCAACCCTCTGGCTTCAACCTGCTTTTCTGGGGGTGGGGGAGGACAGGTACCTGAGCTCAGGCTGGTTTATTTGAATGCCAGGTCTGTGGTGAATAAAGCTCCCCTCATCCAGGATTTGATTGAGGAGGAAGGCGCAGACCTGGCATGCATTACTGAAACCTGGTTGGGCCCAGAGGGAGGGGTCCCTTTGATTGAGCTATGCCCACCAGGTTTCCATGTGCTTCACCAGCCTCGGGCTCAGGGTAAGGGGGGTGGTGGCAGTTGTTATTAAGGAGGCCCTTTGTCCGCGGGAGACCACTGCCCCTCAGATAGGCGGATGTGAGTCCCTTCTCCTGAGGTGGGGTCCTGGGGGCCAGTTGGGTCTGTTGCTCACGTACCTTTCTCCCAGCTGTGTGGCAACAGCCCTGCCCGGGCTACTCAACACTCTCTCGGGGTTGGCGGTTGAGTTTCCCAGGCTTATGGTTCTGGGAGATTTTAACCTGCCTTCCCTGGGTGGTGCGTCGGGGGTGGCCCAAAAGTTCATGGCTTCCATGATAGCCATGGACCTGACCCAGATTATTATTTTTTTTAAATGAATCTTTATTTACATTTCGTGTTAAAAACACACTATACATCAACAAAGACAAACAAAAAACAAAAAAAATTACAATATACAAAAAACGAAGAAATCAAAAAATTGAAAACCATTTCAAAAATTTCACATTATATCTACTTCTAAACTAACAATTATATTCCACTAATTAAGTCTCTTATAACCATCCAACTCCAAAGCTTATTCATTAACAAAGACTATATCACTTCATTTTTGATCAACCTCCAAGCCACCCTCATTTCTTTAATCTTTTATCCATCCAAATATACCATTTATTCCATGATAGAAATGCTGGTGTCTCTTCTTTACCCTTCAACTTCTTGGTCAATGTGTTTGCTTCTGCACAATCAAATATTCTCCTAATTATAACTTCATCCGGCGGGGTATGATTTACCTTCCAAAATTGAGCATACCCCATCCTTGCCGCCGTTAAGATATGTAAAACCAAATACCATATTTCCTTCTTAATATTTCCAGGACTGGAGCCAAGCAGATACGTCTCTGGTTTGAGATCAACTAAACACCCTGTGATTTCCTCTATCCATTTTTGGATCCTCATCCAATATCTAACCACTTCCGGACATGTCCACCATAAGTGATAGTATGTGCCAATCCCTTTACCACACTTCCAACAATCGGCCGACAATCCGGGGAACATTTTGGAAAGTCTGGCCGGAGGGAGATGCCATCTATAAAGCATTTTGTATATGTTCTCCTTATATGACGTGGAAACCACCAGCCTCATATTAGTCCACCAAATCTCTTCCCATTTCTCAAGTGGAAGTGCATAACCAAAATTCTTCCCCCAGGCAATCATCGCATCTTTTACTAACTCCTCCCCTACTACCCTAGTTAGCAACAATTTATAGCACTTAGATATCATCCCTTTTTCCGGACCCAGCAGAATCTTATCTAATTCCTGCAGATTCAGATAAATACCCCTTCCTTCCTTATCCTTCTTATACCTTGACTGAATCTGCAGGTAGACACTCCAACTGAAACCCTTGCTGAGCCAGATCTTGTCGTGTTTTGAGTTCTCCTCTGCTATCTAAAAATTCTTTATAAGTTGGTCTTCTTCCCTTCTTGAGTAGGGTGGGATGGGTCAAGGCTTCCAAAGGTGATAACCAACACGGAATTTGCACATAGTACTTAGCCCTTATCTTATCCCAATTCCAAATCAGTATATCCCTTATGTAGTGGCGAGTAAACTGTTTGCTTGGAGGAGTACCTTCCCGCCAAAGAGCTGCATGCCATCCCTGCAGCAAATCAAATCCTTCCAGACTCAACAATCGATTATTCCTTAAACTTATCCATTCCTTGCCCCAAACTAAGAGGGCAGCCTGATAGTAAAGTTCCCAGTTCGGTAGGCCAAGGCCCCCTCTTTCCTTAATTTCTTGCATCATTTTTTTCCCAATCCTGGGCCGTTTCCCCTGCCATACGAATCTAGAAACTACCCCCTCTAACTCATTTAAGAATTTCAGCGAAAGTTTAACTGGTGCTGTCTGGAAAGAAAATTCCATTTCGGCAAAACATAAGATTTCACCGTGGCTACCCTTCCTAATAATGACAACTGTATCCTACCCCATTTTCCCAGGTCCATTTTTGTTTGTATCAGTAATTTAGAATAGTTATCCTCCCTAATACTTGAACATCTTCCTGTCAACCAGATTCCTAAATATTTCACCTTCTTCACGATTTTAAACCCTGTAGTGTCCTCTAACATCTGTTTACTTCTATTTGAAAGATTTTTCGTCAATATATTTGTCTTATCTTTATTTACTTTTAGACCAGCCACGTTTCCAAATTCCTCAATCCCTTTTAGTAATGCCGTGCTGGATTCCAGAGGGTTTTCCAAAACGAAGACCATATCATCTGCAAACGCCTGCAGTTTATAAATTTGGTCTCTTATCTGAAGCCCAGTAATCTCCTCATCTTTCCTTATTATTCTCAGTAGGGGTTCTAAGGTTAGGATAAATAAAAGTGGGGAGAGTGGACAACCCTGCCTAGTGCCCTTACGGATATCAAATTTGTCAGTTAAATTCCCATTTATCAACAATCTTGCTTCCTGCTTAGTATAGATTGCTTTAATCATATTACGGAATTTAGCCCCAAACTCCATATGTTCCAACTGACACTTCAGGAAATCCCAATTAACCCTATCAAATGCTTTTAGAGCATTGATAAATATTAAAACTAATTGTTTATCTGATCGGCTTTCATAATACTCCAGAACATTTAATATAATTCTGAGATTATCTTTTATTTGTCTAGTGGGAAGGAACCCATTCTGGTCTATATGTATAAATTGGTTTAAGTAATTTTTTAATCTATGTGCAATTATTGTTGCAAATATTTTATAATCTGAATTAAGAAGGGATATTGGCCTATAATTTTTAATATGCTTCGAAGGAAAGTCATCCTTAGGAATCAAACTAATATTTGCCTCCAACCAAGTTTGCGGGACTATAGCCTCATCCAAAATTTCATTAAATAGATCTTTCATATGTTTTCCCAACAATTCCACTAATACCTTATACAATTCTGCAGGAATTCCGTCAGTGCCTGGGGTTTTTTGACATTTCTGTTGTCTGACTGCTTTTTCAATTTCTGCTATTGTTATCTCCTGATCTAAGGCCTCTTTCTCATTAGGAGATAACTTAGGAAGGTCTGACTCCGTCAGGTATTGTTTAATCCTCTCCTCAGGAACCTTTTCTTCCTGATATAATTCTGCAAAAAACTCAATCGCTATCTTTTCTATCCCTTCCTTATCCCCTATCAGTGTCCCCCTCTTATCTTCTAACTGCTCAATTCTTCTACTTTCCTTCTCTTTCCTTATTCTATAGCTAAGCCATCTCCCTGGTTTATTGGCATATTCAAAATAGTTCTGCCTTGCCACCCTAATTTGACGTGCTATTTTCTCTTGGTCCACAAGGTTGAGTTTATGCCTCCAAAAATCCACCTGCTCCTTCCCGTGCACTTTCTGTGGGTTTACCTGGAGAGCCTTCTCTGCCTTAGTAAGTTGCTCAACAATTTCCCTCCTACTTTCCTCCTCCTTCTTACGTTTAACTGCCATCTGTTTTATTATCAAGCCTCTCAAATAAGCTTTAGCTGTATCCCAAACTATTCGTAAGGGCATCCCTTCCGTCCTATTTTCTAAAAAAAATAGACTCATCTCTTGTTTAATTTTTTGTACAAAAACCGTATCCTTCAGGGTCTCTAGGCTCATCATCCATCTTCTCCTTACTCTACTCCCCCTTATCAATGTAATAACCACCGGGTTGTGGTCCGCCCATTCGTTCGTCAAAATCATGGCATCTTTTGCATAAGGTATCAGCCCATCCGACAACCATACCATATCCAACCTTGACCATGAGTTATGCCTGGGGGAGTAGTAGGTATAACGTTGAGAGGCTGGGTTAATCACACGCCATATATCCCTAAGGCCAAATTCTTCACACATATCCCTAAATATTTTGGGTAAGACACTCCTATCTTTCCCTTTTTTCTTCTTCAAATCAGCCCTCCCTGTTTTGTAATCCTTAGCCCTATCTACCACCGCATTAAAGTCCCTCAAAAGACACATCTGCTCATACTCCAGATCTAATATTTACCTATATATTTTCAGGAAAAAGTCTCCCTGATTATTATTAGGTGCATATATGCCTACCAGTAACACTTTGCTTCCCACCATTTCTATCTCCAGCATCAGGCTTCTCCCCTCCGGGTCTGCCCATAATTCTTTAGGACACAAGTACTCCTTAACATACATTGCTACAACTTTCTTTTTCTCCTCAGCAGATGCTACAAATAATTTCCCTAGTTTAGAGTAACTCAACAAATTAATTTGGCTTTTCTTAATATGAGTTTCCTGAAGGCATAATACATCAGCTCCACATTTCCTTAATCTAGTTAAGATAGTTTTTCTCTTAACAGGAGCATTGAGACCATTAACATTGAGTGTCAAAAAATTCACCCCTTGGCACATCCTTACTTACGTGGGGCCTTAGATTTGGTAGTCTGTCTAGTTACCCTCTTATATTCTTCTCCCTTTCCCTCTCCCCCCTCCCCTCTCCGCTCCCTCCAGATTCCTCTCCTACTCTCCACTTCTCCATCACTCTCCTGATCACTAGTCCCACAAAAAGTTTTATAAAAATCTTGTGCGTCACATACTCTCAATCTTTCTCTTTCGGTCTTCCCACATCACCAGGAGCCCCTCTGGAAGCAGCCATTTATATGTCACACCTTTTTTCCTCAATTGCGAAGTAACAAATTGATAGCGTTGACGTTGCTCTCGGACCCTTCTTGGCAGTTGCTTAAGAATTGTAACTGGATGGCCTTTATACTGAATTGGTTGCTCTCTAGCTCTATGAAGCACTTCATCTCTAAGCGCCTTTTTGGTAAACCTGACATGCACTTCCCTAGGGAGGCTGTATCGCCTGGCATAATTGGTGTAAACTCAAAAAGCCTCGTCAATATCGCACCGAACCTCTTTTTTCTCTTTGCCCACCAGATCTGCAATCATTTCTCCTACCACTTCTTCCAGCTGTTCTCTGTCTTCCATAACATTTTGGAAGCGCAAAAAAAGGCTGCTTTCTCCATCTCCAGGTACACCATATCATCTTCCAGCTTCTTGGATGCTTGTGTGCACCTGTGCTCCCATTTCTCCATCCGCTTCTCCATATTCTCAGTCCTTTTCTACCGTTTTAATTCGCTCTTCATGCGTATCCAGAGTCACCTGGACTGCACCCAATTTTCCTTTAATTTCCTTCATCTCCTCTCTCATGTCTCCCAACTCAGCCTTCAAGCTGTCAAAATTCCTCTCCATTATGTCCTGCATAATTTGTAACATTGTATAAATCCCTTGAATTGTAGCAGATTTTTCTGTCGCTGGTAGGTTCTCCATCGATTTCCTAACCCCTGGTGGCGTCGTAACCGGAGAGGCCGCTGCTGTCAAGGTAGGGGCTTTCCTTAAGGTTTTAGTTGACGTTGTCGTTAAAGACATTTCAGTTTGTCCCAGGAGGTTTCTCCACACTACTGTACACCACAGGTTGACTCCTTCCCAGAAACTTTATCACAAACCCCGTACTTCCTTCTAATAATTTCACTTCCGCTTTAGGTAGAAAAAAAAAAAGAAAGAGGGAGTCACATCAATATCCGTCAGTTTCTATAAGTCTGCAAAGCAATACACTAACTTTTTCAGGGAAGAGAAAGCTTCCCCCAATCATGTCATATTCGTAGATAAGTCCATTTAAGCCTCTAATCAGCATTCACAGCAGCAGAAGACAAAAGGGGTAACAAAAAAAAGAAAAGAAAAGAAGGAAAGAAAAATATTTGTTCCCAAAACCACCCCCGATAACTGGCTGCCGCTCCTTTCACATCTGCTTAGCACCCCGCTGGCGCGCTCGCTCAGAAAGTCTTTAAACTCACTTCCACTCTTTCTCACTTCCCTGCTTTTTTTCAAACTGCCGAGTCATTGGCTTCGGGGCTGCCAAACTGCGGCCCTCTTTCAAGCCTCTGGATCCTCGGGGTGCTTTCCTTTTTCCAGTGAGGTGATTGCATCACACCTCGCCTCCAAAGATGCCCCCTCCGCTTCTCCCAGCCTCTCCAGGGCTGGAAATGGCAGAATATCGCCGCAGGAGGACTGAAAAACAACAAGAGGCTCGGCCGTCTATCGCCTCTCCTCCCAAGGCAGCACCATCTCGGGCTCCAGCTTTAAAAAAAAAAAAGACCTGACCCAGATTATTCAGGGTCCGATTCACAAGGGGGGAAACACGCCTGACCTTATTTTTCTCTCTGGGCAGTGGCTTAATGGTCTGGGTGGGGTTACTCCAACATCTCAACCCCTTTCATGGACAGACCATTATCTCCTGCGGTTGGGCCTCCGTCATGCCACTCCCCACTGCTGGGAGGCAGAACCGACCAGGTGGTTCCACCCCAGGCACCTGATGGACCCAGATAGGTTCCAGATGGCGCTTGGATTGATTCCTTCCTCCCTTTCCCATAGTCCGGTCGAGACCTTAGTTGATGCCTGGCAACGGGCTGCTTCGGAGGCTCTCGACTGTGTTGTGCCTTTGCAGCCTCTGACCCGGCGCAAATTCCGGCTCGCTCCTTGGTTCTCCATGGACCTGAGGGAGATGAAGCACTGGAGAAGGGGCCTAGAAAGCATTTGGAGATCCAGTCGGTTCGAGTCTGACCAAACACAGTTAAGATCCTTTTTTAGATCTTATCTTGTGGCAATGGAGGTAGCAAAGCGTGCTCACTTCGCCACCCTCATTGCATCCACAGATAACCGCCCAGCCGCCCTGTTTAGGGTGACCTGTTCCCTTTTAAATCAGGGGATGGGAGAGGACACCTTGCAGGGATGGGCCAAGGAGTTTAGTGAGTATCTGGTGGATAAAATCGCTCAGATTCAGGCTGGCTTGGACTCCGACTGGGCAGTATCTGACTAGGGGGAAGCAATGGGTTTGGCCGATAATATTTGGGAAGAGTTTGATCCTGTGACTCCGGATGAAGTGGACAGGATCATGGGGAAATTAAGTGCCGCCACATGTTTGTTGGACCATGTTCCTCCTGGCTGGTTTATGCGGCTTGGGAGGTTACACGAGGCTGGCTCCTGGCAGTTATTAATGCTTCCTTGTGTGAGGGGTGCTTCCCTGCTGCCTTGAAAGAGGCGGTGGTAAGGTCCCTCCTCAAGAAACCTGCCTTGGATCCAGCTATTTTAAATAACTTTCATCCTGTCTCCAACCTTCGCTTCCTTGCAAAGGTTGTTGAGACCATGGTGGCATGGCAGCTCCCTTTGGTCCTGGAGGAAATTGAGTATCTGCACCCGTACCAATCGGGTTTCAGGCCCGGGTACAGCATGGAGACGGCATTGGTCGTGCTGGTGGATGATCTCTGGCGGGCCCGAGACAGGGGTTATTCCTCTGTCCTGGTTCTATTAGACCTCTCAGCGGCTTTTGATACCATCGACCATGCTATCTTGCTGTGACGTCTTGAAGGGTTGGGAGTGGGTGGCACCCTTTTACGGTGGTTCTCCTACCTCTCGGGCCGTTCGCAGACGGTGTTGGCAGGAGGGCAGAGGTCAACCCTTAGGCCCCTTAGTTGTGGGGTGCCTCAGGGGTTGGTACTCTGCCCCCCCCCTGTTCAACATCTATATGAAGCCGCTGAGTGAGATCATCCATGGTTTTGGGGTGAGGTATCATCAATATGCTGATGATACCCAGCTTTTCATCTCCACCCTGAACCAACCCAGCGATGCCCTCGATGTGATGTCCTGTTGCCTGGAAGCGGTACAGATTTGGATGGGAAAGAACAGGCTCCAGCTCCACCCGGCCAACACTGAGTGGCTTTACGTGCCGGCATCTCGACTTGTCCAAGAGGTTCCATCTTTGGTTATGGGAGGAGATGTGTTACCTCCCATCGATAGGGCACGCAATTTAGGCGTCCTCCTGGACTCACGACTCAGTTTTGAAGATCATGTCGGAGTCGTGGCCAGGGGGGCATTTGCCCAGGTTCACCTGGTGCACCAGTTGCACCCCTTTCTGGACCAAGATGTCCTATGTACGGTCACTCATGCACTCGTTACCTCCCGGATAGATTACTGCAATGCTCTCTACATGGAGCTGCCTTGAAGACCACCCAGAGGCTCCAGCTGGTGCAGAATGCGGCTGCGCGGGTAGTGATGGGAGCATCCCGATACTCCCATATTACACCCCTCCTGCATGAGCTGCATTGGTTATCGGTTGTCTTCCGGGTGAGATTTAAGGTGCTGGTACTTACCTTTAAAGCCCTACATGGCTTAGGCCCAGGATATTTGCAGGACTGTCTGCTGCCAGGAATGACTTCCCATCGCCCAGTGCGCTCACACAGAGAGGGCCTCCTCAGGGTGCCGTCGGCTAGACAATGTCGGCTGGCAACCCCCAGGGGGAGGGCCTTCTCTGTGGGAGCGCCAGCCCTGTGGAACCAACTCCCCCTTTAGCTCGGGATGGCCCCGGATCTCCGGTCCTCTCGCCGCGGCCTTAAAACTTTCCTTTTTCATCAGGCTGACCTGGACTGACGACAGGGTTTTTTAAAATGTTTTTTTAAATTTTTAATTGTTTAGTTTAACTTATTTATTGTGGCTGTTTATTTAATTTCTTTTAACTTTTATATTGTTGTTTTTATTGTTGTTAGCCGCCCTGAGTCCTTCGGGAGTTAGGGCGGCATATAAGTCCCAATAATAATAATAATAAAAAAAAATAATGAAGTGCATGGCTTGCTTCATGAGATGATCAACATGGTTCATTTCCTCATCTGATTTATCATCCTCACAGAGCACTTCCTCCATTTTGCACTTCCAGCTATGACGTCAGTTACCATGGATGAGGGTGATTCCCCTGGCACTTCTTTCCCAATCCTCCTTTTTTCCCATGCCAACAGACCATCTCAGCATCTCAGGATCTTCCAGGGCAGTAATTTCCTACATCCATTCACTGGACTTTGTATCTGGATGAGTCTTTGTAGAGATCTCTCCCCAGCATTCAGTGTCTCTGTGTTTGCTGCCTGGGTTAGACATCATTTGCTGGGTCCCCATGGTAGGACTGGTGCCTCTCAGGGTTGACCACTTTGCAGATTCTAAGGCCCTGCCTCAGCTGAATCTCTCAAGAAAGCAGAACTCTTGAAACTGGCATCATTTCAACAGGAACTTTTATTGAGAATTAGTGAAAGCAAGAGAAGCTGGGCAGGATCTGAAAAGCCCATGCAAATTTTCTAGGTTACACACCAAAGTTTAAAGCCCCTTCCAACTGGCCAGTCCATAGGAGCCAATCCAGAAGTGTTAAACTGTTGTGAGAACTCCAGATGGAGACAGTGATAAGAAGATGTTTCCCAGGCATCTCTTTCATGGTGAATTCTCTCCCCCTGTTGCATTCCCCAGAAAGATACATCAAAGTGAAGAGGAACTGAGTAAATGAAGCAAAGCTAAGTACAGTACAGGATATCTCCAAAGAGTCCCCCTCCCTGCACAAATGACAGCATCCCAACAGAGATCTATAGGGACCTGTCAAACACTCCAACCTCACCTTTTTGCTTTTACACATTAGTATATAACTAGCCATTTCTATAACAACATATCTATCTAATCGACAAAACTAAAGTCAAAATTTCACTTTTTTTATCACAAGCACAAAATCCAGAAATTTTTTTTTTTGCCCAAGATGGTGGCGACCACGGGTGGCAGTTTGTGAGCTCCATGACGAGCCTACACAATGGAAAGTCCGGGAGCTCACGTGTAGCCCAGCCGAGGTCCTCATTTGGATGGGGGGCTGGGAAACATCAGGCGAGCGTCGCTTTTGCGGCGTGGAGCCTCCCCCCCCCCCCCGGAGGGCAGCAACAACAACTAAACGGCTTGTATTCTGCCACCGATCCTCCGGGGCCTGAGATCAGCTGTCGGGCACTATTTCTGACCTCAAGGAGCTCTGATTCGAGGAGCTCTGCAGGGCAACGGCAGCTGGGATGGCCTTTAAACCGGCTTTTGACTATTTGGCACCTGATTTCAGCTGGCGGGCACCGCTTCTCAGCTGCACAGAGCCCTCTGTCTCTAAGAGGCTATTCCTGGCCTTCTGGCCTGCAAAATGGCCACAGATCACCCAGCGCCGGAATCAGCTGGCGGATGCAACATTTTTAACGTGCTTGGCTGTGGGAGGCTTCCTTTCCTTCTGAAGATGACAGAGACCTGGCAGCACAACTGCTGTTACTGCTCATGGGTTTGGTGGCCAAAGATCGGCCGTGATTGCATTTAAATTACATCTAATGCTGGCTGGAGACTGATGCAGGGTTTGAATATCTTGATATTTCCCTGCTCACGTGACCTCCTTTTTGAAACTCCGGAACATATCCGGGACTGGACCGTAGTGAGAGAGCGGCCCTGGACTGGTCATCAACCTCCCCACTGGTGTGAGAGGCTAGTTGGGGAGGTTCTACCTGGCAATAGAGTTTTCCCACCCCAGACTGGATCTCATAGCTGTGGTGAGAGGACAGTTATGAGCTCATTATCTGGGCCCACTCAGGTGAGAGCAGAGCCGGATTGATGGATGAAGATATGCTCCAGACTTAACATCTTATAATATTTTATAACAACTGACTTTCCATTTGTGAAGAATGGTTTATATAGATTTACACTTTATGGCTCGTTTACAATATTCAATATCAGACTTGTACGCCCTCAGGGGGGTTTCTCCCTCCTGGACATGACCAGCCTCTCTTTCTACCATCTTCCTTGATGACGGGCCCGATTGCTGGGACCCCGAGAGGTGGTTGGGCTTACCTAGGGGTCTCTGGTGGAGACGCGCTAAGAGGCCCCTGACACGCTTTTTAGCTAGTTATTTTAAAGGGTTAGGGAGGGGGAGGAATAGTAGGGAGGGGAGGGAATTCTCAACCAGCATTCAGTCTGGGCCCATTATGGGTTCCGATAGGATGGGGTTGGGGGTGGATGCAGCTGGCTCTGCATGTGCTGGGGTGGGATGTCAAATCCCCATGGCGATAGGGAATGGCAGCAGGTGGTTGCATGGAGGGCCACATCAACATCTGGGATTGCGCCCTTGCTATCTTCGAGCGGTGGCGCGCTCCGACCCTCTGGTTAGCACCCTTTTGCCTGGGGATGAGGGTGATCAGGTCCCTGAGCTTAGGCTGGTGTATTTTAATGCCAGATCCGTTGTTAATAAGGCTCCCCTCGTTCATGATTTGATAGAGGAGAAATGCGCGGATCTGGCATGCATTATGGAAACCTGGTTGGGCTCAGAGGGAGGGGTCCCTCTGACCGAATTATGCCCCCCAGGTTTCTGTGTGCTACACCAGCCATGGGCTCAGGGTAGGGGTGGTGGGGTGGCGGTGGTTATCCGGGAGACTTTATGTCCGTGGGAGACCACCATTGTCCAGATAGGCGAGAGTGAGTCCCTCCTCCTGAGATGCAGCTCTCGGGTTCAGATGGGCTTGTTGCTCACATACCTGGTGCCCAGCTGTGTGGCAACAGCCCTGCCCAGGTTGCTCGACGCCCTCTCAGGGTTGGTGGTGGAGTTCTCCAGGCTTATGGTTCTGGGTGACTTCAACCTATCTGCCCTGGGAGGGTTGTCAGCTCGGGAGTTCATGGCTTCCATGATGGCCATGGACCTGACTCAGGTAATTCATGTCCCGACTCATGTGGGGGGGGGTCACACTCTCGACCTGGTGTTTTTATCTGGACAGTGGTTGGGTGATCTGGGAGGGGGTTTGCCAGCTATTGTCCCCCTATCATGGTCCGATCACCATCTCCTGCGACTAGTCTTCCGTTATGCTACCCCCCGCTGCTGGGCTGCGGAACTGACCAGATGGTTCCGCCCCAGGTGCCTAATGGATCCAGAACAGTTCCAAATGGTGCTTGGGTCTATACCCATTGCCCTCACTCACAACCAGGCCAGTGCCTTGGTGGATGCCTGGGAAAAGGCAGCCACTGAAGCACTCGACCGTGTTGTACCCTTGCGACCCCTGACTCGGTGCAGATCCCGCTGGGCTCCATGGTTTTCTGTGGAGTTTCAGGTGATGAAGCATCAGAGACAGGGTCTAGAGAGTGGTTGGAGGTCCAGCCGATCCGAATCTGACCAATTGCAGCTAAGAACCTTTATAAGGTCTTATCTTGCCGCGATGAGGACGGTGAAGGCTAACTACTTTGCTGCCCTCATCGCGTCCGCAGATAATCGCCCGGCTGCCCTGTTTAGGGTGACTCACTCCCTTCTTAACCAGGAGGTGAGGGAGGACCCCTTACAGGGACGGGCTGAGGAGTTTAGTCATCATCTGACGGACAAAATCGCTCAGATCCGGGCCGGCTTAGACTCTGACTGGTCGGAGTCTGACGTGGATGAAACAGACAGTCTTGAGCATGTTATCTGGACTGAGTTTGATCCTGTTTCCCCTGATGATGTGGACAGGATGATGGGGAGGCTGAGCTCCACCACCTGTTTGTTGGACCCGTGCCCCTCCTGGCTGGTTTATGTGGCTCAGGAGGAGACACGAGGCTGGTTCAAGGCAGTAATAACTGCTTCCTTGAGGGAGGGTATCTTCTCCACCACCTTGAAAGAGGCATTGGTGACACCCCTCCTCAAGAAGCCTGCCCTGGACCCAGCTGTTTTAAATAACTATTGTCCAGTCTCCAACCTTCACTTTCTGGCGAAGGTTGTTGAGTGTGGTGGCACATCAGCTTCCTCTGTTCCTGGAGGAAACTGATTATCTGGATCCATACCAATCGGGTTTAAGGCCCAGTCACAGCACAGAGACAGCATTGGTCGTACTGGTGAATGATCTCTGGCAAGCTCGGGACAGGGGTTGTTTCTCTGTCCTAGTCCTATTAGAACTTTCAGCGGTTTTTGATACCATCGACCATGGTATTCTACTGCAGCGTCTCAGGGTGTTGGGAGTGGGAGGCACCATTTTACGGTGGTTCTCCTATCTCCTGGGCCGCTCGCAATTGGTATTGACGGGAGGGCAGAGATCCGCCCCAAGGCCTCTCATTTATGGAGTTCCTCAGGGGTTGGTTCTCTCTCCTATCCTGTTCAACATCTATATGAAGCCGCTAGGCAAGATCATTTGTGGTTTCGGGGTGGGGTATCATCAGTATGCTGATGATACCCAACTTTTTTTGCTCCAACCCGAACCAACCCAGTGATGCCCTCGCCGTGATGTCCCGTTGCCTGGAGGCGGTCCGGGTCTGGATGGGGAGAAACGGGCTTCATCTCAATCCTGCCAAGACTGAGTGGCTGTGCATACCGGCATCTCGGGTTAACCAGACTATTCATCTTTAACAATGGGGGGCCAGGTGTTACCCCCCGTTGATAGGGCTTGCAACTTGGGCGTCCTCCTGGATTCAGGGCTCAGTTTTGAAGATCACATAGGATCCGTGACCAGAGGGGCTTTTGCCCAGGTTCGCCTGGTGTGCCAGTTGCAACCCTATCTGGACCGAGATGCTCTACGCACACTCACCCATGCACTCATGACCTCCCGTTTAGACTACTGCAATACTCTCTATATGGGGCTGCCTTTGAGGACCATTTGGAGGCTTCAGCTGGTGCAGAATGCTGCTGTGCGAGTTGTGATGGGGGTTTCCCGATACTCCCATGTAACACCTCTACTCCGCGAGCTGCATTTGCTTCCGGTTGCCCTCCAGGTGAGATTCAAGGTGCTGGTGATGATCTATAAAGCCCTAAATGGCTTGGGTCCGGGATATCTGAGGGAACACCTGCTGCCGGCATCAAGTTCCCTTCGTCCTGTGCGCTCCCACATGGAGGGCCTTCTCAGGATGCCGCCGGTTATAGACTGCCGGTGGATAACACCCAGGGGTGTTATCTCAGTGGGTGCGCCTGCCCTTTGGAACCAGCTGCCCGTGGAGCTTAGGACTGCCCCCGACCTTCGGTCATTCCGTCGGGACCTGAAGACCTGGCTCTTTGAGCTTTCCAGCCCAGGCTGAGTGTTTTTAAATGGGGTTTTATATTTGTTCAGGGATTAAATTTAATTATTTTAACTGTCTTTAACTTTTGTATTGTATTGACGTTTTTAAACCACCCTGAGTCCTATGGGAAAAGGGCGGTATATAAATTCAATAAAATAAATTAAATAAATAAAAAAAAAGGTACTTAAATATATTCTCCTCTTTGAATAAATTGATTGGTTTATCCATTTCTGCTTTATCTTCCTTGCTATGGAAATAGTGTATATTTCTATTTGCACCTAATAAACTTTATGAATATTACCATTTTTGTTAACAGGGTTCAGTATATTCTTTCAAATTCTTTGACCTTACAGTGAAAAATACTTGTTTTTCTTTTTTTCACCCTTTTTAAATGCTAAACTTTTCTTTAAACACATTTCTAAAATCAAGGCTTTCTAACACATCTTTTGCTTTAACTTCTTAATGTACAGGCTTTAAACTTCATTATTAAATTTATATCTCTTCCTCCAAACTACCCTTATAGAATTTTTTTTCTTTTACAAAACTTCTTTTTAAAACTCAAAAATTTTCTTTAAACTATTACAACGTTATCTTTAACTTTCTCTTAACACAGATACTCTGAAATACATTTTCAATATTTTACATACTTTAAGAGTTATTTAAGCATTATACACACACACACACACAGAGAGAGACATTTTCAAATTTTACATTAGACTTTATTTCAGTTTCAGATGTCAAATAAAAATCCATCCTAGATCCAGTTTAAATCATTCCTTCCAGCTTGTCTTCATGGGGTAAAATCTTTTTCTTCTTCTCTAAGATTTTTATCTTCTATCTTTGTCTATGATTCCATAGGTTTACAGTTTCATTGTGACTTTCAATTCATTCTATTTAATACCCAGGCCAATACTGCAGGATTCTTCTTTTCTAAAATTAATTATTGTATCATAATCCATTTGTCATAATTATTATATTAGATTAGGTTTATAATTTTCTGTGTGGAATCCATTTTTCAAATAAACAAACAACATTTAAAATCCTTATGGCCAAAGCATGGAGACTATTTAAACAGTCAATAGCATGAAGTAAAAAAATATGCATAACCCAAGAAAGAGCATATAGATCAAAAGTAATATGACTAAAACTCTAAATTACTCAGAGCTTATTAAAGGCTCAAATAATTCATGTAAGTAAATGCAGAATTTTTATATGCCAAATTGAATCTGTCAACAAGAATAAGGGCTTTCTGTGAGCATATATATATATATATATATATATATATATATATATATATATATAT